>CATIWF010007429.1:0-22681 GCA_949630135.1 Balakata baccata | reverse complement strand
TCATATAGCCGTAAGTCAAGTCACGTTGCACATAGCACGTAATAATTGCATTACACGTAACACGTACCAAAGAAATCGTTCGATAATTAAACTCACCTTTTCTTTTGCTAATAAGCCTCTATCTTACCGTCTTTCACTTCCTTGAGCCTCTCCAATATGCTGTGAACCTAATTGAATGCATACTTGGTCAATTGGTAGCTAAATAAACTTAAACAAATTGAAGTATGCATTTTAAGGACCACTAACTAGGATTTGGTCTAAAGGCAGTGTGACCTTCATGTGTTCATTAGCTTATAACTTTTTCTATACTCGTCCAATTTGTACGATTATTGTTTCTAATTAAATCTAACATATAGGGATACCACATATCTAAATTTCAGACCAATTGGACCATTTTGGAAAATTTTATCCAATTTACAATCATGTTCTGTTCTCTGCCCTGTTTTTGATCATAGGCAGTTTTGAGACACCAACTTCGCTTCTTTATATCTTACAACGTGTAAGTTATATTTGTATTAAAATTTATATTCACATAGATATGTTAAAATGGAACATTTTTCATGTTGACAACTTTCATCCATTCTGCTTCTAAGGTCCTCATATGGTGGGGTAATTGGGACTGGTCAGAAACAGGGCTGGCATCCGGACCAGTCTGAATTGTGAAGGCTATAACTCACAACATACATAACATATTGAGGTGAAATTTGTGCCCAAATTTAGCTAAGACATATACCTATAACTTTTATGTTTTGACCATTTACAGATTATGTCTATAAGGAGCTCAAAATTGGCCAACAACGGACTGAATCTGCCTAGAACACTAAGCAGGCAGCTCAAATATGGAACAGGCATGACTCTCTTGACTATAAATCAACATCCGCCCATATTCTGATCCTTAAATTTGGTATACAACTAGATAACACATATATCTACAACTTTCATGTTTTGAGATTCCTCAAATAATGAATCTATCATATAGAAACATAATCAAAACAGAAAGTGATTCAGCTAGGTTCCTCAATGGAACCAGTTCTAGTTCGATGCCCATATCTTTTTATAGACACTATATCATGCAAAAATATTTATATATCCATGAACCTAAGACATAAAGAACTTTTATGTTTTGTGTTGCTTTAGATTCGGTCTACAACTTGAAAAAAAACGGAGGCCAACTTACTGCCCTCGAAACAGAACCCAAAATTACACTGTGTTGCTTGTGCCTACATAAACCTAGCTTAACTTATGTCTTAACTCAAAATTAACATACAAGAGAGGAGAATTACCTTAAGTATGGCCAAATGATGGAGTTTGGGGGCTTGGAACCAGATGAAAATGAAGAAGGAAGAAGAAATGGCAGCTAGATAAAGAAGAAGGGTCAAAATCTGCCTTTATATCCCATTTGCCTACTCACTTTTGCTTTTTCCTTTTTTTTTTTTACTTTTACTTTTTTTTTCTGATATTATATTTAAATAATTTAAATAATTAATAATTAATTATTATTATTATTTTCTCTATATAATTACAAGTACTTAGTGCCAAAATACTATCTAGTCAATTTGTCTACTTTAATTTAACTATGCTAAATTTCCTTTATTTTAAAAGTAATCATTTATTTAATTTCATTTTCAATATTTTATGTCCTTATTTAAATCATATCTAGACACGTACGACTTGGTCATATTGCAATAAACCGACCCGTGTCAAGTCTATCTCGTAAACTCGTCTAGCTAAAATCTCTATGTATGCATGTGTTTCATGTGAATGACATATATATAAAATGAATATGTCCAAATGTAATGCGTGTCATAATGCATGTGGGAAAGTCGAGGATGTTACACTTCTAGTAAAGAAGATCACGATGTTTAGAATATTGAGTCTCTTGGAAAACTTCCAGAAGACTTTCTTTTTGTTTTAAGAGAAATTACTTTGCAAAAATATTTTATTAAAATTACCTTTGTTGTTTCAAAAGATTTTAAAATTGATACCATTGCATTGTTTAATACGAGAGCTGATTTAAATTACATTAAAACTGGTTTAATACCAATAAATTTTCATGAAAATACTCATGCAAAACTTTCAGCTGCAAATAATTCTAAATTACAAATAAATTCTAAAACTGAAGCTTCAATTTTAAATAATGATATTTCCCTCACAACTTCTTTCGTTTTAGTTGATGACATACATCATACTGTGATTCTTGAAATACCTTTTATTAATTTAATTACTCATTTTAAAGTTAGTGAAAATTCCTTTTCTTTTAAATCCAATTCTAAAAAATTAAGTTTTCAATTTATTGAAAAACCAAAAACTAGAAGTTTAAATCTTGTTAAGGCCTGTTTCATTCATGGAAATACTATTAATGTTTTAATTAAAGGGAAAAGTTTTTATCTTGATAATTTTAAGAAAATTGCCTCTTTCAAATGTTTAGAAAACCAGTTGGCAATTCCTGAAATTAAAGAAAAATTTTCAAAATTACAAAATCTTTTTGAAAAGAAAATTTGTTCAGATTTTCTAAATGCCTTTTGGGAACGGAAACAACGTATCGTTGATCTTTCTTATAAAAAAGATTTTGATGAAAGACAAATTCCTACAAAGGCTCAGCCCATCCAAATGAATGCTGAATTAGAAAAGCATTGTAGAAAAGAAATTCATGATCTAGAATAAAAATGTTTGATTTCTAAGTCTAGATCTCCCTAGAGTTGTACTACCTTTTATATTAACAAAAATTCTGAGATAGAAAGAGGTACTCCTAGGCTTGTTATTAATAATAAGCCTTTAAATTCTACTTTAAAATGGATCAGATACCCGATGTCCAATAAAAAAAAAATTATTACAAAAACTCCATTCTATTTTGATTTTCTCAAAATTTGATATGAAGTCAGGATTTTGGTAAATTCAAATTTTAAAAAATCATTGCTACAAAATTGCTTTTACAATCCCTTTTGGACAATATGAATGGAATGTAATGTCATTTGGTTTAAAAATGTCCCTTCATAATTTTAAAGAATTATGAATGACATTTTCAATGAATATTTCAAATTTTATATTATTTATATTGATGATATTTTAATATTCTCTACTTCTTTGGATGAATACTTTAGACACCTCAAAACCTTTTTTTATATTGCAAGAAAAAAAAATGGTTTAGTAGTTTCTAAATAAAAAATGTCTCTTTTTCAAACAAAAATCTGTTTTTTAGGACATTATATATCACAAGAATTAATAACCTCAATTGAAAGATCTCTCCAGTTTGCTAATAAATTCCCTGATAAAATTCTTAATAAAATATAATTACAAAAGTTTTTAAGAAGCCTCAATTATGTTTTAGAGTTTTATCCAAATATCAATAGATTAGCTAAACTACTTCATAATAAGTTTACGAAAAATCATATTTCGTGGTCAAATGAACATACTAATATTGTGCGTATTATTAAAAAATAGATTTTAGATATTCCATGTTTATATATTGCATATCATAGTCTTCCAAAAATCGTTGAAACTGATACTTCTGATTTAGGTTATGGTGAAATTTTTAAACAGAACCAAGGAGGGAAATAGTATATTGTGCAATATACTTCTGCACACTGAAATGATACGCAGAAAAATTATTCCACAATTAAAAAAAAATTTGAGTATTGTTTTATGTATTCAAAAATTCCAAAGTGATTTATTAAATCAAAAATTTCTTCTTAGAATTGATTGCAAAAGATGTTTTGCAAAAAGATATTCAAAATATTGCATCCAAACTAATTTTTGCATGATGACAAGCTATTTTAAGTATTTTTGACTTTGATATTGAATATATAAAAGGAGATACAAATTTCTTTCCAGATTTCCTAATTAGAGAATTTCTACATTTTAGGAACGATACTAGAAAGGCAAAAAATAAATAAAAAGAAATACTCAAAAATTTCCTAGAATACAAATCCTTCTTTGATGCTTTGATAGATGAAGAAATACAAAATACTACTTCGTCTAAATATTCTCAAACAAAAATCTCAGCCTTTGCTTCTACCCAAAAAAATCTGAAATGAGTTTTTAAACCAAATCCAAAAAATACTGAACTATTTCAATACCTTACAAAAATGTCAAAATCATTTAGAAACAGCTTCGGGAGTTTATTCAGCTTCGAATGATCTCTATTAAACAAGAGGACAAGACAAGCTCCTCTTAATTGATTCCCTCTCATGTAAATTCCTTATGCCCACTTTCAAAATTTGTGAAAGAAGTTTCTTCAAAAACACTTTCACAATAACAAATTTCAAATTCCCAAATAATATTGTCTCAAAAATCCCAAAATCTTTCTGATTTTATCTTAAAAGATGTTTTTCTAAATATGATAATATAGATGTTAACCAAAGGGTGATTGCTCTCTATTTTGATCTTGACAATCAAATTAATTATTACTAACATTCATGTTGAGCGTTGTTTTGATAGTGTTCAAAGTTTCAGCACATTTGGTTAAGGTTTTCTCATTGAACAAATCAAGAATTTCATGGAGACGTGTAACTTCCGACCGGGACAAGGAACTCCCGATCGGGATACAAGTCTAGACCGGAAAGTGCCATGTCCAGACTGGGAAAGCATTGCCTCAAAGTATCTCAAAGTTCTGGTAGCCAAAGCAGACAGGGAAAGGCTATGTCCCGACCGGCACCTTAATTTCCAAACCAGAACAACAATATCCCTACCAAGACACGGGATGTCTCGACTGGGACACTTAGGTTCCCGACCGGGAAACGTTGCAGTCCGAGCGGGACATTCAAAAAGACATAACCATTGAAGAAGAGACACCACCATAATGTGCCACATCATTAGAAAGTCAAAATATACTTAGTCAAAACAAACTCCGGTCCTGACCAGGAAGGGTAGTCCTGACCAGGACACTTGAAAAAAAACTAGCAGTTGGAGATTTTAGCCAACTAGAAGCTGCCACGTAATGCAATCGGACATTTCTCGACCGGGACAGCATGGTTCCCGACCGAGACACCTCTCTTTGCAGACTTGAATTGGCTCCTGTCAAACCTCCCATTGTTCAAGTGTACTCCAGATGTCAGACTCCTGACTTATGTCTTGCACCGACTCCTTCGTCATCAGATCCCGTCTCGAGTGATGATCTTCCCATTGCCTTATGTAAAGGTAAGTATCAATGTACTTATCCTATTTCTGCTTTTGTATTTTATAATCATTTGTCTTCTACTACTTGTTCCTTTGATGCTTCTCTTAATTCCATCTCTATTCTAAAAACTGTTCATGAGGCATTAGCTTATCCTGGATGGCATAATGCAATATTGGAGGAAATGAATGCTTTAGATGACAATAATACTTGGAACTTGGTCGGTTTACCTCCAGGGAAACAGGCTTTTAGATGCAAATGGGTTTTTACGGTTAAGGTAAATCCTAATGGGTCAGTTGCTCGTCTAAAAACTTGTCTCATTGCCAAAAGATATGTTCAAACCTATGGGATTGATTATTCTGATACTTTTTCTCCTGTTGCTAAATTGACGTCTCTCGTGTTGTTTATTTCTATGGTAGCTACTTATCATTAGCCCTTGCATCAGCTTGATATCAAACATGCTTTTCTTCATGGTCATCTTCAAGAGGAAGTTTATATGGAGCAACCTCCAGGGTTTGTTGCTCAGGGGAAGTATGGGAAAGTTTGTCATCTTCGTAAATCTCTGTATGGTTTGAAACAAAGTCCATAAGCTTGGTTTGGTAAATTTAGTCAGGCTGTTGAGAAGTTTGGCATGATGAAGAGCAAATCAGACCATTTTGTTTTCTACAGACAAGCTGAAGCTAACATTATTCTTTTAGTCATGTATGTTGATGATATTGTCATTACTGGGAGTGATATTGCAGGAATCTCATCTCTTAAGTCTTTTCTTCATACTCAATTTCACACAAAAGACTTAGGGATGCTGAAATACTTCTTGGGTGTTGAAGTCATAAGGAGTAAGAGAGGTATTTTCTACTCTCAAATAAAGTATGTGCTTGACTTGCTATTTGAGGCAGGGAAATTAGGAGTGAAATCTTGTAGTGCTCCGATGATTCCCAATATGCAACTTACAAAAGATAGTGAATTGTTTGAAGATCTAGAGAAATATAGAAAATTAGTTGGGAAATTGAATTATCTTATCGTGACTCTTCTAGACATTGCATACTCTATTAGTGTTGTGGTCAGTTTATGTTATCACCAACAATTCATCATTGGGTAGCCTTAGAACAAATTTTGTGTTATCTAAAAAGGGCACCTGGGTGTGGAATCTTGTATACAAATAATTGTTACACTCATATTGAGTGTTTCTCAGATGCAGATTAGGCAATTTCAAAGGTCGATAGAAGATCCACATCAAGATATTGTGTGTTTATCAGAGGGAATTTAAACTCATGGAAGAGTAAGAAGCAGAACATTGTGTTACGATCAAGTGCAAAGTCAGAATATAGAGCTATGACACAGTTTATTTGTGAAATTGTATGGATATATCAATTCTTAACTGAAGTACGTCTTAAAACTTCAGCTCCAGCAAAACTATGGTATGATAACCAAGCTGCTCTTCACATTGCATCTAAACCTATGTTCCATAAACGTACTAAGCATATTGAAATTGACTATCATTTCATCCGAGAGAAAATACAGCTGCGTTTAATTTCCACAGGTTATGTAAAGGCTGGAGAACAATTAGGAGATATTTTCAAGAAGGCTCTGAATGGGGTTCAGGTTGATTATCTTTGTAACAAGTTGGGTATGATTAATATTTATGCTCCAGCTTGAGGGGGAGTGTTACAAATTTATATTCCTTAATTACACATTGTAAATCTCTTGATTAGTGTTGTAGATACCCTAATTAGTGTGATATCCTAATTAGTATAGTTTCCTAATTATCTTTGTATATAAATATGTACTTCCATTATCAATAGAGATAAACAAATCTATTTCCATCTCTGTGTTTTACAAAAATGATCTTTTTGAAAATTATTATTTACAAAATAGTATTTCACATGATTTTTCCACTCTAAGAACTCCTCAACAAAATAGGGTAATTGAAAGGAAAAATCAAACTTTGGTAGAGATAGTTAGAACAATGCTTAATAAGTATGGTTTACCAACCTAATTTTAGGCGAAAGCCACTAATACTGATTATTATATTTCAAACCATGTTTTCAGAAGACCTATTTTAAATAAAACTTATTATGAGCTTTGGAATGGAAGAAAACCCAAGATCTCATACCTTAGAGTATTTAGTTGCAAATGTTTTATATTGAATACTAAGGATACCTTTAGAAAATTTGCCTCAAAATCATATGAGAGTAATTTTCTTAGATACTCCACCTCTAGCAAAGTTTAAAGGGCCTTCAATAAAAGAACCTTAGTTGTAGAAGAGTCTATGTATGTTAATTTTGATGAATCTTATAGACTTGATCTTAGGAAAGATATTTCTTTGGATGATATTGTAGGTACTGTGGAGAACCTCAATCTTGATCAAGAGAAACATAGTTCTTCATTCTAATCTTGCTTTTGTATCTCAAATTGAGCCAAGCTCAATTGATAAGGCTTTGGGTGATGAAAGTTGGGTGATTGTTATGCAAGAGGAACTCAACCAATTTGATGGAGATAAGGTTTGGACCTTGGTTCCAAGACCTAAGAACTACCCAATTATTGGTAGTAAGTGGGTCCTTAGGAACAAGTTAGATGAGGATGGTAACATTACTAGAAATAAAGCTAGATTGGTTGCCTAAGGGTATAACTGAGAGGAAGGCATTGACTACGATAAAACCTGTGCTCCCATGGCAAGATTAGAAGCTATTCATATTTTATTAGCATATGCATGCCATATGAATTTCAAGCTTTTTCAAATGGATGTTAAAAGTGTTTTTTTTTAAACGGTTTTATAATGAAGGAAGTTTATGTTTAACAACCTCCCGATTTTGAAGATCCCGCATTTCCAAAACATGTCTATAAGCTCACAAAAGCCTTGTATGGATTGAAATAAGCTCCTAGAGCTTAGTATAAAAGGCTTAGTGCTTTTATTCTAGACAACAAGTTTTCTAAAGGACATGTAGATACAACTCTTTTCATTAAAAAGGATAAGCATAACACTCTCATTATTCAAATTTATATTGATGATATTATCTTTAGGTATACTAATGAAAATCTTTGCCAATAATTTGCTAAGTGTATGACTAGGGAGTTTGAAATGAGCATAATGGGAAACCTCAAATTCTTCCTTGGACTTCAAATTAAGCAATGCAAAGATGGCATCTTCATCAATCAATCCCAGTACACAAAGGAGTTGATCAAAAAATTTGCAATGGATGGATGCAAGAATGCCAAGACCCCAATGAACACATAAATAAAATTGGACAAAGATGAAAAGGGTAAAGCTATTGATGAAAAACTTTATAGAAGTATGATCGATTCACTCCTTTATTTAACTACCTCTAGCCCCATATTTTGTATAATATATGCTTATATGCTATATTTCAATCATTTACTAAGGAATCATATTTGCATGCAGTAAAAAGGATTTTAAAATATCTTCATGGCATAATACATTTAGGTTTATGGTATCCCAGAAATACATCATTTCATATCATTAGTTTTTCGGATGTCGATTATATCAATAGTCTTTTGCATAGGAAGAGCACCTTCGGAACTTATCACTTCATTAGTGAATGTTTAGTTTCTTAGTTTAGCAAGAAACAAGTTTCAGTTGCCTTGTCCACCGCCGATACAAAATATATGGCGGTGAGTTGTTGTTGCACTCAAGTTCTTTGGATAAGACAACAGCTCAGGGACTATGGTCAAGTGATTGATCACATTCCCATCAAATGTGATAACACTAGTACTATAAATCTTTCTAAAAGTCTCATTCAACATTCTAGGAGCAAACATATTAACATTATATATCATTTTTTAAGAGATCATGTCCAAAATGGTAATATGGTGTTAGAATTTATTGACACTAACAACTAATTGGCAAATATTTTCACCAAGCTTCTCGATGATGAAAGGATTTGTTTTGCAAAAAATGGGCTTGGTTTGCTTGATGGGAGCATATTGATTTAAAATTTTTTAAGTCATGCATTCATATTCGTTCATATATGTGAACATAATTGTATAAATTGTATGCTTTTTGTTTGATCAATATAGATGTCATGCTCTTTATTTCATCTATATGTATTTGTATGTATATCTTGAACATTTGTGTTTCTTAAAGTTCAATTTAATGGACTAAAAGGCTTCAATGATAAAAAAATATTCATGTTGATCACCTATGAGATGCCACACTAGAGTACTTTAGTTTATTTTCCTCACCCGCCTCTTATCTTTCTTAGTAAGTGTAACTCCCACTTGGGAAACATAGTTCCCACTCCGGACAGATCTTCCACTCATAAAATACTCCTCCTACTCACGACTTTTGAATCTATTCCTGACCATTGCAATTCTTTCTTCCCGCTTGGATTGCCCTTTTCCCGGTCGGGAAATTTGAATTTCTTCCCAACCATTGCCACATTTGTTTCATCACACTCGAGAACCAGTAGATCTCGCTCGAGACTCTATGCAGACTTTCAAATTTTCTTACCATTGGACAGTTTCTGGTCGGGAACCCCCTATCCCTTTCGGGACTTCCACGATCGTAGCTTTTTTGAAACTATCTTAACCATTTCAAATATATCATAAATCCCCTCAAATGATAACTTTGACACTTCCACATCTATAAATACCCTTATTCTCTTCTTTTTCATTTATTTTTCACTTAAACTCTCTCTAACCCTTATATCTCATTTTTCTCTTAATCTCCTTTTTCTAATGGCACCCAAAACAAGCACATCTAAGACATGTGCTTCCAAAGTGAAACACATGGCTTCTTCCTCTTCTAATTTCAATTCCTTTGAGGACATCTTCAATACCTTTTCCAAGGAAGAAAAGCTTCGTTATGCTCATATTAGATGTGGATGACTTAGAAAAGCTTAGAGCCAAAGATGAGATCATGTTAACTCTTGAAGAAATGGGTTGGCCCACTTTTGTCATGCCACTTAAAGATGGGCATGATGAACTCACCATAGAATTTCTCTTAACACTGCAAGTAATCAAGGAAGCCAGACATCCTTTTAGCCATTATGGGGTGCACTTTCGTATATTTGGCCAACAACAAGAAATGACCAAGAACCAGTTTGTAGATGCTTTTGGTTTCAAAAAGGCTGGTCTTCTCAATGCTCTAGGAATGCATCTCACTTACCTTGATGTTTGGAGAGGTATTTCTCTAGAAAACAACCTTAACAAAAGGTCCAATGCCAAACACATTAAAACTCTTTCTCATTTCATCCTTCATCGTATCTTTACTTTCACTATCAATGCTAAAAGTGACAGTAATGAAAAAGTTACTCATGAAGACATTGTCTTTCTTTATACGATGGTTCACCATAAACCAATTGAGACTACTCCTCTCCTCCTTGACAAATTCACTTCAATGGCCATCACCACCAAATGCACCATTTCCCTCGATGCCCAAATCACTAACCTTGCCAAATATCTTGGCCTTTTCTCTTATTCTCGCTTTCAATTTGACAATTTTTTAGACATCCAATACGTCCTCAATTACAAGATAATTATAAGGCCCTCAAAGGGTGTAGACCAATACTTTTATATCTTTAGAGAGCATGGAGCCCAAAAGGTAACTCAGGAAGCCTTAAGGAAGTGTGCAAGGTTATCCATTGGAGTAGAAGCCTCAAGTGCACAAGGTATGTCAAGTCAAGGAAGGCCTCAACCAAAACTGGTCACTTTGCAAACTTTGTATGACTTGCAAATGAGGTCCTTTAATATCATGAAAGATATGATGCAACACCTTCACTTGGATATCTATGACATGAAAGGCCAATTGAACATCAATGTGTTATCCTATAACTTTGGAGAGGATAATCCTTTTGAGGGGGAGCAAGGCAATGAAGAAGAGGAAGAGAGTGATGAAGAGGAGGAGTATGATGTTGAAGAAGGGGATACCTAGACTCTTTACTCTAGCCTTTATGTCTTGTTTGTTTCCTTTTATCTTAGGCTAAGTATCTTAGAGTGTGGTATGTCATTTTTAGATCCCACGTATTTTATTTTATGTAACACATTTCTTCGTTTAAAAAAAAATTATGGTTGTTTCCATTTTTTTCTTTCTTTGGTGATTACTTTGTGCTTGATATGCCTTTATTCCTTTTGATCTTGCCAAAGGGGGAGAAGAACAATGAAAAACTTAAGCAAAAATCAACTTAATTTCGGATTGGTAACTAAGTTAAAGATGTTGACTTTTAACAATCTTGTTTGACTTAGTTGTTCAATATGTAAACTTACTTCAAATGCTATGAAACTTTGCATGCATGTTTTCTAGTACCTCAATTTGATATTTGCGCTATCAATTTGTTATTTTTACATAGTTTGATTTTCAAAATAAAAAAGGGGGAGATTGTTGACCTTAGAGTGATTGCTCTTTATTTTGATCTTGACAATCAAATTAAATGTCACTAATATCTTCATTTAGTGTTGTTTTGATAGTGTTCAAAGTTTCAAGTCATTTGGTTTTGATTTGCCCAATGAACATATAACGCCCACAATTTAGGGTCTAGAATTTATGTGGAACATGAAGGGTATTATGGTAATTAAATATATTTATGGATCAATTTTGGCTTGTTTTCTATTTTGGTGGACAGAATCGAATCTCGCTCGGGAAAGGCAGGATAGCAGTCGGGAAATGTTTCCCACTCGTGACATAAGTTTCCTGGTCGGGACTCGCTTATGGTCTACACATTATAAATACGTGACTTCACGTCTTTTTCCATCTCCATTCGAACCCTAGCTATCTCCAACGACTAGTAGACCTTTAGAACTCTCCTCCCTCCATCTCCATTGATTATCCTTCACCTAAACACAAAGTAAAACACAATTGGGATTATTTTATCAAGGATTAATTAGAGTTTTTGGTGTTTTTCATCAAGAACACAAGTTATCAGCCAAACAACCCCTAGAATTGGATTTGTTCACATCTGTTCTTGACTTCCAAATGGGGATTCAGTAAGTATCTCATTCTCTAACACTCTTAGATTGGGTTAGACGGATTATTGTCATTTAGTTAGGGTTTTTTCAATATTTCGAAATAGTACCTATAAAACATAAGGTATAGAACGGTTTGTGACCTTTGATTCATATGTCTGATGCTAGGGAATACGGTAGAAGATGGCAACGGATACCAGAACGTGAGAGAAATGTAAGAGTGAGGATTTTTGGCTCTATTGTTTAAGGTTTGTACATATAATCATTTTATTCATTTTCTTGCTGCATGATTGCTAGTGAATAGGTATTTTGAATGTTATGCCTCTGATAAACGCCATGAATAATGATTTAAATGGTTTGGACAGAATGGTGTGGATTAATGGCATGGATTATTCATGATATTTCATTATTAATTGGTATTCAATGAGTGAAATGGATTATGCAATGTTTGAAATGACAGTGTGGTCTATTACTATGCTCTATAGTGTTCTAGAAACTGATATTGTGCTTTGGAATCAAGAGATTTGGAGCAGCATGTAAAAACTAGAATTTTCCTTGCTGATGTTAGGTCTTTTCCAGTCGAGACTCATGCGACCCCAAGCCATACAACCTAGTAATGGGCACAACCAGCGGCAACTATGCCGTAGTGACATGCTGCAGCATGCTAAAGTGCATACGTACTTATATGAAAAAGTGAAATGTTGGTTTTGATGAATTAAATATGTATGTTGTATCTAAAATGATGTAAATGGTGCAAACAAGAATATGTGATATCTTATTGAAAATGATGATATGTTATACTATGTCTATATGTACATGATGATACATAGATTATGATGTGATATGACATGGAAATGCCAATATGTATGTTAAAAGCTTAAAATGTTATATTGCTATGCGATATCATGGAAGTGTATTATGATTACGAATATGGTACATGTAATTAAAGGAAATGACTTAAATGGCCTTACTCATACTAGGACTGACTATAGGATAGATGGCATGCCATTAAGGGTGGTTATGGTACCGTAGGTTTATTCATTTGTTTATTATTGGGTAAGGTGGCTTCAGCTTTGAGAGCGCCCTTGACCCATTATGCTAGGAACTATTATATATAGTTATGAGTCAAGTTGGCTTCAGCTCCGAGAGTGCACTTGACTCAAGTACAAATACATACAATTATGATTAGCTGGGTAGGGTGGCGTCAGTTTTGAGAGCACCCCTATTCACAATCTGTATCCAGTAGTTTAGTATAGAGTGATTGGACAAGTTAAATAAATAAACGAAAGCAGGATAATGTAACATAATGTGAGGAATAAGAAAATGCTTCTGCTTAATAGGTACGCTACAGTGATGTGTAATGATTTGATTGGTATGATCACGACTATAATTATATGAATTGAAAAATGAGATGAAGTGTTATATTATGACTCTCATATAATGCATGATATGATTTGAACGTGTATGATATGCATGACAGAATTTAAATGATTATATGTACCATGAAGTTTGGATAGCTTAGCGTGTGGGTTTTCTGCATGCAAGTCCAGAGCCATAGGAAGAGTTGATAAGGAGAAGCTAAGCCAGTCAGAATCAGAGTCAGCTCATACATTATTCATTTCTTTTCTTAATATGCATATGGGGATAGAATTGGATTTTTGTTTTCTATTGTATTTTATGAATGTTTTATTTTGGTCATGTTTAGCCTTGGGACTCAAATTTATTATTTACGGATTTTCTTCTTACGCCTGAATGCATGATAATTACTTATATGGTACATATTGTCATGGATAAACAAATGAATGAATTCATGATATGTAAATATGATAAAGGTTAAAAAGGGAACAAAAGTTAACGATTCAATATCATGTATGTAGTAGCACTCCCTCATATAGCGGACTAGTATGCTATATGGGAGGGTGTTACAGAACAAATTAAGCAATTCGTGAGGACATGTAAGTCCCTCTTAGGACAAACATTTCCCACCCTTGACAAGGTTCCAGACCAGAAAATTTATGTCCAAACCAGGAAAGAATGCCCCTTGGTCTTCCTGAGTTTTAGTAGCGAAAGCAGATCGGGACCAGCCTTGTCCAACTCGAGAAATCTCTAGTCACAAGCTGGAAAGATGGAGGCATGACTAAGAAATTCAAAAAGGTCATGAATGTTGGAAGGTGCCTACACCAAAGTGTGTTGCATTATCTAGGAAGTCAAAATAGTGAGGGTTAACTGACCAAAGTCCTGACTAGGAAAGGATGTCCTGACCGGCAAAGGCTCAAAGTCAACAATCCTAAGTTCCTGCTCAAGGCATCATCGGGCAAATCCTGACCGGGAAAATCAAGTCCTAGGAATTGGCCGTTGGAGCCTTCAGCCAACTAGATAATGCCACGTGTCAAACTAGGCCATTTCCCGACTGAGAAATTCACATTCCCAAAGAAAAATTGTCTCTATGGGTTGCATTAAATGCACTTATGAGAGAATGTTAAAAAGAGTTATGACACCCATTTGCAATAGCTAATTGGTGGGTAATCAATATAAATACCCTACCAAAAGGCCATTTAATTTATCCAACTACCTTTATTGTGCCAAAAGTCTTGCAATTTGTTTTCTCAACTTTTATTCTTTAATTCTTTATAAGGGTTCAAGTGTTAGCTATAAACACTTGGGTGTATCTTGTAATTGGGTAGTGTGTGAGCTAGATTACAAGGAATTGGTGACCTTAGGGGAGATTGTTGACCTTAGGGTGATTGCTCTCTATTTTGATCTTAACAATTAAATTAAATGTCACTAATATCTTCATTTAGTGTTGTTTTAATAATGTTCAAAGTTTCAAGTCACTCGGTTTTGATTTGGCCAATGAACAAGTTAAGCAATTCATAAAGATATGTAAGTCCCGCTTAGGACCAACATTTCCCGCCCTTAACAAGGTTCTAGATCATGAAATTTATGTCAAGACTGGGAAAGAATACCCCTTGGTCTTCCTGAGTTCTAGTAGCAATAGTAGACTGGGACCAGCATTGTGCCGCTTGGGAAATCTCTAATCATGACTGGGAAAGATGGAGGCATGACCAAGAAATTCAAAAAGATCATGACTATTGGAAGGCGCCTCCACCAAAGTACACCACATAATTTGGAAAGTCAAAATGGCCAAAGTTGACTGACCAAAGTCCCAACCAGAAAAGGTTGTCCTGACTGGTAAAGGCTCAATGTCAATAATCCTAAGTTCTTACTCAAGGCATCATCTAGTAAGCCCCGACCGGGAAATTCATATAAGAACTAGCAGTTGGAGCCTTCAGCCAACTATACGATGCCACATGTCAAACTAGGCCATTTTCTGACTAGGAACCCCATATTCCCGACCTGAAAACTGTCTCTGTAGGCTACATTAAATACACTTGTAAGAGAACTTTAGAAAGAGTTATGACACCCATTTGTAATGGCTAATTAGTGGGTAATCAGTATGAATATCCTACCAAAAGGCCATTTAATTTATCCAACTACTTTTATTATGCCAAAAGTCCTGCAATTTGTTTTCTGAACTTTTATTTATTAATGCTTTATAAGGGTTCAAGTGTTAGCCTTAAACACTTAGGTGTATCTTATAAATGGGTAGTATGTGAGCCAAATTATAAGGAATTGGTTTTTGTATGAGCTATTAAAATACAAGGGAAATTTAGGTTGTGTTAATCTTGTAAAAACACCTAGTTGGGAGTGGGCTAGTTAAAACTCTATTTGTAATCTAACGTATTAAATTAGTGAATAGCCAATTGCGATTAGGGAGAGTAGTGTTAGTTAACATCCGAACCTCTATAAAATTTTATGTGTCCCTTTTCTTTAAACTTTTCTCTTCCTTGTGTGTGCAAGAAATTTTAATTTTCCACCAATTCATCATCCCCTTCTTGGTGTAGTAACTAAACTCAACCCCATGTATAACAAGAACATAATGAACATGGCGTATCATCAACTCCAACGGATTTGTCCTTTGACTATGCTCCTTAGGCTATCTTCTCTTGTCCACTCTATCCTTGGCTCTAACCTACATTTGTGAGAAAAATATCCATACAATAATAAATTGTTGCTTAGTGGTACATAATAATAAGCAAAATGTGCAAACAATATAATATACAGGGACAAATTTGCATATATACATGTATATGCATGAACATGTTATTCTTACCCAACATGCCACATAATCATACCTTATAAATTTGCTCACGCAATACCCACCATGTCATATTTAATAAATACTATAACATAGATTAAATTGGTAGCTCATTGAAAGGGAAGTGACCAAGGTAGCTCACAAAATTGCTCGAGCTGTTTTTTCCCATGCTTTGCCTTATGTGTGGAGATCTCCCCAATTGTTTTAGTGGAATCTCTTCTCTATGATGTAAGAGCTTAATTGTTAATGAAAGTTTTTATTCTTAAAAAAAACATGCATACCTCAAGCATAACCAACTTACTAGCCATTGAGTCATGCAAGTGTTCACCACACTTAAAACCATAAAATAATTTACCCATTCACTCTAAATTAGATTAAACTATTATAGAGGTTCTCTAAAAGCAATCCCCTTTAGCACTTATTGTACAAACTCATTTTATATGAAAAAAAGACATTTTCATTTAATTGATGTTCATTTGCATTATGAATTTATTGGATCTTAAATCAATTTATGAAGTATGTGATATAAACATAGCATGAAGGAAATCATGATGAAATCATGATATTGAAATTCCCATCATGTGCAATTTTTGTTATATCTAAATTATCCCAAGTCATAGAATCAACGAGACGAGACATTGTTGATCCAGATAGTCTAGCACATGTTATATTCTTTGATTGGATCAAGCAGTAGATCTCATAATCTGTAGACATGAGATGTCTAGAATTAACATGTGGATGCTTGCTAGAGTAGAGTTCATTGGATGACTTGCTATGAGACCATCATATGGATCCTCTATTCTATATCGGTGATAGTCTTATCATAGTAATTGCGCAAATATCCTTAGACTTGAGGTGCTCAAAGTTATCTTGGATACTAATTTTATACTTTGACTCCATTCCTTGTTGCCTCAGGAGAGGTTGCTCATAGGGTGGTGATTGGGTATAGCTTGAGATATTGAAGATAGTTGAATAGCCAATAAGAGATTCACCACTCCTGATAGAAGGAAAGTATACCCACGGCCTCTTCTCGAGATCATTACTCATGAATATTTGGCCAAAGTTGAAATATCATGAAGATAGTCTTAAGTGATATATTTGTAAGAGTAATGAGTCTTAGAAATAAGATCTAACATCACTCAAACTATATGTGACGTAGTCAATCTAATGGGAGCTGACACTGAGTCCATACTCTGAATTGAGTGGGGTATAGTAAGGTGAAGGGACGAATTGCACATACATTGGTCTATGGAAAGGTTCGTAGTTAGACCACTGACTTTTCTAGTCAATTAGGAATCATGATGTGTTGCTAAATATGAATCATGACTTACTCAAGATCAAGTGTTGATCTGAGTGGCTAACATAACTGGAAACCTAATGGGTCGCACACATTGAAGATCCATAGAGGAAGTGAAATGGGCTTTTGGATTGGATCCAAAACTGAGAGAAAAAAACTAATTCCAAGTAAAATTGCTAGCAAGAAAAATCTATTTGCAAGCGCAAATTGTTTTGCAATTGTGAAGTGTTTTTCGCTATCGTGCTTTTATCCCTAGTGGGATTGCCCCACTCCCGAGCTACATAAGCTATTGGACTAGGATCCTAATTGGGAAAGTGGTTTCACGATCGGGAACATCGCGATTCTGATGAAATCACGAGCGCAATTTTTGTCTAATAAGAAACATAATCTAATTAGAAATCTTAAATTGAGGGATCTGAACCATATTCTCCTAAGAGAGTATAAATACCCTCGTTAGAGATAGAAAGTGCTGCTATAACCTAAAAAACAAAAAAGGTTTTGTTTTCTCCTTCTCTCCAAGATCATTCTCTCTTACTAGCATAAGAGAGTGTGATCAACCTATTGCCTTGGAGGTTTTCTTCTTCAAGCCTTCGCTTGGACTTCTATTAGAGGTAATCTAATAAAAGATTATTATGGTTTGCGACAACCCAATAAAGTGAACAAAGAATAAGCTCTGAAGTTTTAAAGATAATAATCGTTAGCCTTTCTTTTAAGGATAATCAATTGCATGAACATATGGCAATTCATGGTTTGGGATTAAATTTTAATTTTACGCTACCTATAGATGTATGAGATATGTCTAAGAATCCCAATATAAACTAGATATAGGTAAATAAATATTCAAAAGCTCTCACCCAAGCCCCTCAGGACACCTACTTGAGTTAAGGAGATAATGCAGTACATTTTAATCCAAATGAGCTAACATGAGCTTTAAGCCTTATCCTTCATGGTTAAAACCACATTGACCAACCTAATTCTCCTAGTACTATTTTCTCTTAAAGATATACCATCTATCATAACTCTAATCCTAGTCTGAGTATGGACCATCACCAACTTACCACATATCATAACCATTTTATGCATTAAACATTATCATACCTCATGTATTCGATCAATATTATAGTAAGAATACGAAGGCATACCACCTTTATGAGAATCAACATTGATTCAAGCATTTCAAATATCACATTTTTAATTCCACATGCATCACGATCATGAATGACTCCTTTATAGTCGTGAAGATGCTCTTCACGACTAGTTTTCTCATAAACTAAGTGGTTAATGCACCTGTGAGTACTAGGCTATTCAGCACCAAATTTATAGTCGTGACATAGCCTTCATGGGTGTGAACTTGGTCGTGCTCCCAATTGTGAAATTCTCTATGAATGGGTTTGTTCTCCAACATTCATCACAACAAGGGATTCATAATCGTAAATCCTAAATTCATGGTCATGGATCTAAAAATTTCAGTAGATTCATAAACCAAAATAGAGCATAACCATTCAACATGCAAATCTAAGATTGACCCATATCAATCACCCTATCAACACCCTTCAAAGCTTATTTCCATCAGATTATCAAGCCAATGGCTCAATCATATTTTAAGAGCACAAACATCACCACATTTAATATACCAAATTCATGTTAGTCCCAATCAAAGCATTAAATACCCAATTCATGCAAATAATACCCCCAACAACACACATTTTAACATTTATGCACATCAAGCACATAAAATGCAACCAAATAGACTTTGAATGTTTTTATGTACATATCTCTATCAAAAGAGCCCCAAATATTTCTTCATTTTTCTTTCTCAAGCTCTTTTTCTCTCTTAAAGGTGAGCTTCACCCCCCAACAATGTCCTCTATCATACAAAAAGATAACCTTTAACCATAAATACATGATTTACCTACAAGTTCCACCATTACTCATCGGTTACCAACCAAAAAGAGAGGTTTTCCTTACTAAACCCTAACTTTACCATACTTATCCTTTAACCCACGAAAAAAGAGCAAAAGAGGAAGAAAAGAAGTAGAGCAATATAGAGAAATTGATTACTTACTCCCACTCATGAGTTCTTAAAGTAAGGGTTATCAGTTCCAACTTCTTTCCCTTTTCCTTTCTCCTTTCTAGTCAATTCCTCTATTACACTGCCTTTTCTCTTTTGAATACATGTTTAATCTTAGTTTTCCATACATGGTTTTATGGTTTAGGGTTTGGAATTAAAGGGGAAATGGTAGGGAAGGTCTCTAGTGTGTGAAAATCGAATGGAGGCTAGGTCTTTATGTGTAATGTCACGTGTGAGAGAGAAAGAACGAACTTTTCCTTTTATAATGGATGGTGTTAACGGGCGTGATAAGTATATGTCACAGCCGTGAATCTGTTAACAGATCCTCACCTATCTAGCGATGGTTTATGGCCGTGAGGACTATTGTCTCTAGCATAAGCCCTGTGACACCTCACTTTCTTATTTTTGTTTGATCCATAACCATTAATCTTAAACTTATATATTCCTTTAATCTATCTTATTAATTAGGCCCTAATTTATGGGCATTACATTTCTCTAACCCTTAAGAAAATTTCGTCCTCAAATATTTACTTGATTCAACAATCTGAAACAACTGTGGATACTGAACTTGCATGATTTCTTCACTCTTACATGTAGCCTCCTCTGTTAAATGATTTCTTCATAACTCCTTAATCAAAGGCACTTTTTTTTCTCATCTCCTTTACCTCTTGAGCTAGAATTTTCATCGGCTCTTTTTTATAGGTCAAATCAAGTCGTTCCTCAATGGATTTTGCTGGGATCACATGTGTAGGGCTGATCGGTACCTATGAAGCATTGAGACGTGAAAGACATTATGATTCTTTGCGAACTCTGGTGGCAAAGCAAGCCTAAATGCAACCGACCCAAGTCTCTCTAGAATCTCATATGGTTCGATAAATCTATAACATAACTTCTCTTTCTTGCAAAAACAAAGAACTTTCTTCCAATGAGGTACCTTTAGGAAGACCTCGTCACACACCCCATACTCAATTTCATCTCTTTTCAAGTATGTATAAGACTTTTGCCAATCCGAAGCTGTAACATCCTCAACCGTCCATACATGCATTATCACATACATTTCATTTGAACATATATGTTTTATAAATATTATTCACATGAAACACATGCATATATAGAGATTTTAGCTAGACGTATTCACGAGATAGACTTGACACGGGTCAGTTTATCGTAATAGGACCAAGTCATACATGTCTAGTTATAATTTAAATAAGGACGCAAGGTATTGAAAATAAAATTAAATAAAATGATTAAATTTAAAATAAATTAAATTTGACATAGTGAAATTAATTAAAGTAAAGAATTTGACTAGATAGTATTTTTGGCACTAGGTACATGTAAATATGTAGAGAAAATAATAATTAATTAATTTAATTAATTATTATTTATTTAAATTATTTAAAAATATCAGAAAAAAAAAGAAATCAGAAAAAAAAAATTCGAATGGAAGAAAAAAAAATTTTGGCCAAGTCAAATAGGGCTGCTGCCTTATCTTCCAGACTATCTTCTTCCCTCATCTCTTCTTCATTCTTTCTCCCAAATTTTTCTAGAAAAAAAGACCAGGAACAAGACCGTCTGAAGGTTAGTTTGTCTCCATAAATTTCTAGTTTTAATTTATGGTTAATAGAAAATGATTTAGGAAGTAAGCTACATGATTTCCATGGGTAATCTGCTTGAATTCTATTTTGATGGCAGAAAATTAGGGTCCCACTTTCTTCATGTTAAAAGCCAATTCTGAAGAAGCACAAAACACCAAACTTATAGATTTATGTCTTAGGTTTAAGGTTATGTATATGGTTTTGCATGATTTAGTGTCTGTGGAAAAATATTGGTATCGGACTGGAACTGGTTCCATTGAGGAACCTAGATAAATCATTTACTGTTTTAATTCTGTTTCTATATGATAGAATCGATATTTGAGAAAATTCAAAACATGAAAGTTGTAGATATATATGTTATCTAGTTGTATACAAAATTTTAGGATCATATTATGCTCGGATATTGGGTTATAGGCAAGAGAGTCATGTCTATTCCATATTTGAGCTGCCTGCTTAGTATCCTGGGCAGATCCAATCCGTTGTTTGCCAATTTTGAGTTCCTTATAAATATAATCTGCAAATGATCAAAACACAAAAATTATAGGTATATGTCGTAGCTAAATTTTGGCACAAATTTCACCTCAATATGTTATGTATATTGTGAGTTATAGCCTTCACAAATCATACTGATCCTGATGTCAGCCCTGTTTCTGACCAGTTAAAATTACCCTACCATATGAGGACCTTAGAGGCCGAATGGATGAAAGTTGTAAACATGAAAAATGTTCCATTTAGACATATCTATTTTTATTCTAAGTTTCATTAAAATATGACTTACACGTTGTAAGATATGAAGAAGCAAAATTGGTGTCCCAAAACTGCCTAAAGTTAAAAATAGGGTAGATAATAGAACATATTTATAAATTGCATAAAATATTCCACAATGGTCCAATTGTTATGAAATTTAGATATGTCATATCCCTACATTTTAGCTTTAATTAGAAATAAGAATCATACAAATTGGACTAGTATAGGAAAAGGTATAAGCTAATGAGCACATGAAGTTCATTCTGCCATTAGACCAAACATTAGTTAGTGATTCTTAAAATGCATATTTCAATTTGTTTAAGTTTCACTAAGTTTATTTAGCTACCAATTGGCCAAGTATACATTCAATTAGGTCCACATCATATTGGAGAGCCTCAAGGAAGTGAAAGACAGTAAGTTAGTTGTTTAGTAGCAAAAGAATAGGTGAGTTTAATTATCAAATGAATTCTTTGGTACGTGCTACGTGTAATGTGACTTGATTTGCTTTATTTGAATTACATGATTGCTATGATATGGCCAATGAGACTATATTGGATGTAAAGTACATGTTTGGATTACATGTATACATTTTCTTTATATAATGCAAAAGTTGACTGAAATGTATAATGATTATTGCATATGCATATGGACTTAAAAAGGCGTTGTGACTAGCTAAATGGCATTGTAAAGCAAAAGAAGAGGCCTATGGCCCAAACAAATGTTCAAAAGCAAAAGAAAAGGCCTATGGCCTAACAAATGTGCAAATGTTACAAATGATCAA
>CATIWF010007421.1:0-80151 GCA_949630135.1 Balakata baccata | reverse complement strand
TCTATTCACACTAGTTTTATCTGGGATGGATTGATCTTCATATGATGAATCGCGATTTGTAGTTTCAGATGTCTTCCCTGTATTAGAACTATGGATTTGCACTGTAATTCTCACCCCGAATCTGGAAAACTGGAACAAGTTGTTTCCCAGTTTCTCTTGAAGAGTTTGCACATTATTTTGGACTCTAGAATTCCATCTCTTCACCCACATGATCCTAGTGGTGACTTGCAGTCCAGTTCTCGGGTAAGAAAGAGTGACAAATGGTTCAATTTAGTTCTAGGAGATCGTCCTGCAGCCTCAGATAACTTGAACTTCTGGCGGAGAAATATAATGGATCCCATGATAATTGACATAATACTCATCTGTCAGCCGACTACATTGCCCTCAGTGGATAATCTCTACGCTTCTTCAGCTGAGGGTAGACCTGTTGAGACAGTGATAGAAAGGTGGGTAGTTCAGTATAAGCATCTACGGTTTATATCCTCCCAAACTGGGGAAACTTCTGCGTCTTACAAGAAGACGTATAAGAAGTCAATCATACTTTTACGCTCTCTTTATTCCCAAATGAGGCTTCTCCCAGCGTATCGGATCTTTCGGCAGCTAAGCTCATCTAGTCAAACATCTAATTTTGACATCATTTACAAGGTTTCTTCATTTTGCGAACCATTTTCTAGGTCAGAAGAGGAAATGATGAAAGAATACAGTTTTGTCCCTGTAGAGGCCCTTCCTGGTCACCTTTCACTATCTGTGACTTATCATCCATCACTATCTGATTTTAACCTTGAGCCTATGGCAACATTTCCACCTAAGATTATAGCAGATTATGTCGGTAGCCCTACCACTGATCCTCTTAGGTCCTTTCCGTCTTCAGAGAAGGGAATCCGTTCTACATCCTTTCCACTGAGGGGAATACTTCCACCTAATGCTACTCCTCTTCAACGCCCTCATAGCTGGACAAGTGGCTTCCACAGAGCTGCTCATTTTATGGTGAACCAATCTTCCGGTGTTTCTCCTCCTTACTACCGCACATCCCTCATGCCTTATGATTTTCCTTCTCCTCCAACAGATACTTCTGGTCATAGAATTCAAAGCTATAGACCACCAACTCATCAAAAAGCTACTAGTTATGATGAGTATCAGCTTTCACCTCCATTCTCACCATCCATGTTCCCTTCCAGACAAACATACTTTACCAATAGAAATCCATTGCAAACTCATATGTCTTCAGAAACTGCTCCTGTAACTATCCCTCTTCCACTGACAGGTAGAAGTTCAAGACATGTTTCTCCAAATTTTTCTGATCCAAGTAAAAATTCATTTCCACCTTTATCTCCTAGAAGCACAAGGTATGATCCTTCATCCCAGGAGTCTCCCTCAAACATCCGATCAATCGGGAAATTAGAAGCTTTAAGGACTGGAGAGTTGAACTCGTCCATAGCAAATCAGTTTTCTGGTCATAAGGTAGGCTTTGCTTTTTCACATTGCTCTTGGATGGTTATATTTCTTCATAGCATTCTTTTATCTTAATTTTCGCAATTGACAGGGCCATTTTTTTTTATTATTTGTAGATTCTCAAAGATAGTAAAGATGATTCAGGGCGCTTCTCAGGATTGTTATCTTCTAGTGGCTCACCACGTATTGGTTTTTCTAGAAGTTCTAGTAGATTATCTTTCCAGGATGACTTGGATGATGGTGACTTCTCATGTCCTTTCGATGTTGATGATGTTGATACAGCTGATTCACCTAACAGGTACTCCACTTTCCCTCATTTTTCTCTGTACCAATGCAGTGTCAACTTGTTCTTCAAGTAAAGAAGTTGCATGATCATCTCTGCATTAATTGCATATGTGCTTATCATTGCATTACAAGGACACACGAAAACTTATGTGACATGGGCTTAGCTCAGGTCTTAGCCACATTATTATACTCTTTTACAAAAGGGGAAAAAAAAAGTCATAATCCATTTATCAATTCCTTCTTGCTTTAACAACACTTGAAATATTTTTCTTTAGACTCAAGCATTTCAAAGAAGTTTTTATTTATTAATTTTCTCTGAAATCATTAATATATTCAATATCTGTTTTTCCTGTTTCACTATTCATCATAGGACTTTATTTGCTTTTGGTAGTTCCAAAATTCTAAATTGCTAAATTTATCTTGCTGCGTTCCACTTACTTTTTTGCTAGAGTATTATTAGATTATCAAACCTTTTGTACTTCTGCTCAAACGAATTCTTCTTGGGGGAAATTTCTGCTTATCATTTCAAATTAGTTTTCTTGCTGGAAGTAAATATAATGACATCATATCCAAATGGAAACAAACTTTTCGAGTAAAGAACTTCCATCCCTATTCAATCTTGATACAGAATAGTATATGGGTTAAAATTTTGATTATTACACAACCAATAATGAAGTAATGCTTGGTTGAATTTATGAAAATAGAGTGTATATGGAGTAGAATCAATATCATCATATATTATTTATTCAGCAAAACAGAAGGATCTTTGAAACTTGCTGAAGTAAAAAAGGACAGACCCTACTTTGGTACTGAAGTTAAAACTTGCTGTGCCAGGGTTATATTTTTTAAGCTTGTTACTGCACCAAAATTTTCCATCTATCCTTTCATGGGCGTGAGAAACTGCTTCGGAATTCAAATTTCTTTTTCATTGCCTTTGCTCTTCACTCAACTTAAGCGCTCTACTTTTATGCATTTGATCACTATTCTCAAGTTCACCTGTCAATCATGATATTTTTCTTAAAATTTATGCAACATTTTTGCTTCATTATTGTTTTCATATTATTTTTTCTTCAATTAAAATTGTCTTCTGCTGGCATTTTCTTTCGCGTGTAAGATACTTCAGTGCATTTGTGCATCATGCCGAAGCTTAACTTCAAATCGTGCAGGCTTTCTTGGAAGTTTATGCTTATGCTTTTGCTTCCGTGTTATTATTATTGTTTTTGTATTATTCAACTTGATCACCATCAGCATCTTCTGGCATTTTCTTTTCATTGTACGGTAGGAACCTTGATGGGAAAAAGAGTTCAGACGCCACTCCACAATCATTGCTAATGGGCAAAAAATCTCAAGATGCTGCAGTTGGTGTTCTTGTGCACATGCTGAGGACCGCACCTCCACTGCGTCAAGATCGGAGTTGTTACTCTTCTCATTCATCAAGGACGGTCCTAGATGAAGAGGTTGCTACAGCATCTGGGTTCTTTATGCCTCGAAAGACGGCAGATGCACTAGAAGAACTCAGAAGTTACAGAGATATGAAAGACCTGCTACTCTCTAAGAGTGGAACTCGCATTGTCAGTAAAGAAGATCAATAACAACTACTAGTTTTATCTTAAGGTAATCATTGATGAGGGAAGCTGCTCCAATCTGTAATATCTACTGGAGCACCACAGCATCAGAGACATTTTGTCTTTAGTTTCAACAGATCTAACAAATTATGTATATATCCTGATTGTAAAATTTGTCATGTCATTAAAATCAGACATTTGGTTTTAGTGGTTGTTGGTGTACATACTCTCTCTCAAGCGGACTGAAAAGTAAATCTGATGTGAGCCATTTGGCTAAAGTTAATATTCTGAATACCAGAAAGAAAAGGAGAAAGATGCAGAAATAGTGAATGTCTAGTTGCCTTGTGCTGAAACTGCTTTGCTGTTGCTGATGGTTGTTACTTGTAAAATGGCTCTATAATTAGAATCCAACTTTGAGCTTTGACATTACTAATAGTTACTTTTATATATAGTGTTTTTTTTTTAAAGGAGAAATTATCACCAAAAGCCCAAATTTGGCATTAGACAGGCTTTTTTTTTGACCCGAGCTTGCATGAAAATTCATCCGATTATTTCGAATCATAAACAAGTGATTTACTGGTGTAGATCAAGTGTCTGGAAAATGAAGGGTGTAGAAAACTATATCAGTTTTCAAGAAAATTTTTTAAACGAAAATAAAAAATATGATTTTGTGTTATTATTTTTAAATGGAAATATAAAACAGTTTTCTATATTTGGTAAATCATAGAAAATAAGCTTTAACATATTTTTTATATTTTTCATTACAAAAAATTTTGACTTTTCAGATAAAAATAAAGAGTTTTCAGTTAATTTATTTAAAGTCTACCTTTTAAACTTAAAATATTATCTAAATATAAGTCAAAAAGTTTTCTATATAATAGTAAATAAATATATTTTATTAAATTTTACAAATTTTCTATCAAAATTTCATTTTGTTAAAAATTAAAAAAATAAATAAAAACAGAAAATTTTCTTTAAACAGCACCCAAAGTGTTTCTAGCTTTGTCTTGCATCCCTAACTCTGCTAATTAATATACATAGCCAAAGTTCCCCAATAGGAATAGAATGTAAGGTCACGACATAAATAAATAACAAAAAAAAAAAAAAAAACGGGGGATTTGAAGGCCACTCAACTCCCGCTCTTCTTCACCGTCCTCTGCAGCTTTTCATCCTCCGGTGAGTTTCCCGATCATGGGTAATAATTTATTCTGCATTTGACAAGAATTGCTTTCTCATTTTATACTGCAGAAAGGAGTGAATATTATGGATTCTTTTTATCCTTGCCCCTTTTGTCACCTAAACCTTCCACAATCTCAACTCCAAAGGTATTTCTTTATCAATATTGTTGTCATTATCATTGTTTTTGATGTTTGATTTGAAGAATATTGATGATTGTAATTCACAATAATGTAGACATGCCAACAGCCACTTCGACGATGATGATCACTTTGCTTGGGATGAGGAATTGGGCCATGAACTTGTCCTGGAATCATCTTCTTCTGTATCCACTTCTTCGGATGACAAGGTATCTTGCTTGATTGCTGTGCAGGTTAAGAGCTCCCTTTACAATGTTAAAGAAGAATCAGGTGGTGGTTTGATGGCCTTGCTGCGGAAAACTTTGGAACTGGACGCTAGCAGCGGTAATTCTAATACTACTGGCGTCTTCTTGTGTGGTTATGTTGATCATTTTCAGAGCTTGCCTTCTGAGGAAGTTGGTTGGGGTTGCGGATGGCGTAACATCCAAATGCTAACTTCTCACTTGCTTTCCCATAGAAGCGATGCCAGACAGCTTTTATTTGGTGGGTCTGGTTTTGTTCCTGATATCCCTTATCTCCAGAGATGGCTTGAGATTGCTTGGGAAAAAGGATTTGATGCCCATGGTGCTCGTCATTTTAATCATTCCATTTATGGCTCCAAAAATTGGATTGGAGCTACTGAATGTGCTGCCCTCTTTCGCTCTTTTGGCCTTCGGGCTAGGATTGTTGATTTCGGTCCTAAGGAATTGGAACCTCTTTTCCTCTCTGTTCCTGGCTCACATGTTGTGAGACCAAATACTGGAGTCAAGAAAAAAGCCTTCCCAGTTCATGGACCTATGGATAGATATGTCACTGGTAGAAAACAGGATGTTTCTCAATCAGATTCCCCTCCACCTGATAATACTCAGTGCCCTACAAATCGCTTGGCTGGTGAAAGCAATCAAATTACAGGAAATAGTTTTTCTAGTGACAACAAGGGTCATCGCATTCTCCTTGATTGGGTGTGGAATTATTTTTCCAAGGGTAGCTCAACCGCTTCTGCCCACCATCGTCGTGTTATTGTTACTGATAAGACGTTAGTAACTATCTCCACTTGCAGCTTTAGCCTGCGTCTGATTGATTTTAGTTTTGGCATTTATGTATTTTTGCCCTTTAATACTTCTGTTATTGCACATTATACTGATTCAAGCTGTTATGAGAATTATTGAGCAGGCCTTTGTACTTTCAACATGATGGACACTCAAGAACCATTATTGGGATTGAAGTGACGCATCAACATAATGGCAAGCTGCAATATAATCTCTTGATTTTGGACCCTGGTCACGTAAGTACTAACATGCTCAACATGATTATTGACTGTCGATTAATATTCACAAGAGCAGTGCAATGCTCCTAGTTTTCACATTCTTCTCTCTCTCTCTCTCTCTCTATATATATATATATATTTGAGGAAGAAAGAGAGGAAATCCTAACCATCAACAGACTGGCATTATATGCATTTTACATGTTTGGAACAAATATTTCTACGATTAGAAAGATGTGTAAACATATCACAGACTATAATGATGATTGTTAATTTATATACCCCTTGCACAATTGTGATGTTAAGAAGCAGTTATCAGGGAGCAATTTGTGTCTGAAATATTTCCACTTGATAGCAAAGATTTTGAATATACTCCAAATTGTCCTTTGAATATGAGATACTGACAATTTTGTTTCTATCAACTATTAGTTTTTATATTTTTTGACTTAAAGGGAATCTTCAAGATTATTCTCACATAATATTATTAAAATTTTAAATACTTTAATTCTTTTTTTTTTTTGGGTGTAGAGAACAGTAGCTCTGGAACAATCACTTAAAGAAAATGTAGGATGGAAGAAGCTAATCAAGAGGGGAGTTCATACACTGAAGAAGCCTCAATACCAGGTTACACATTCCCACTCAGCTATTTTCTTTCAGCTCACAGTTGTTTGGTGAGAAGGTTTAACATTATATTTGTTTTTCAGTTATGTTATATAGATCCTGGAATAGCTAGTGGGGAGGAGATGGAGAAGCTCAAGACAATGGATAGTGCCTTTATTGAATTCTAGAGGAAACATTTGAAGTTCTGTGATTGTGTCTTTTATCCTTTCATCATGTATATAAGCCATATACCTTCTCTTTTGGAGAAAATGAATGCATTTCCATTTACTAATTTTTTTTTTCTAAGAAAACATGATACGTTGGTCTGGAAGACAAATCTTTTGTTTATTCATCTTAAAGCTAATTTGAATGATTGGAAATTATTATACTAATTTTCTGCCAATTTTTGAAGCTGGTATAACCTAGAATATACACCTTCAGACATTGCTACGAGAGTTGAGTGAGATCCTGTTTCCACGATATGACCTTTGTCCATAACAATTATCGTATCTGAGTTTTGAATAGTGGAAAGTCTGTGTGCAACTGTAATCTGTGTGGTTCTGTACAACGAGCTGTCATTGCTATTCAGATTTATTGATTCCAGGGCACTCACTACAGATCTTTCAGAGGCAGCATCTAGGGCACTTGTTGCTTCATCGAGGAGCAAAATTGCAGGTCTCTTTAGTAGAGCTCTAGCAATGGCTATCCGTTGCTTTTGTCCTCCTGAAAGTTGGGAGCCCTTTTCACCTACAATTGTATCATATCCATCAGGCAAGGTGCTTATAAACTCGTGGATATTAGCTTCTCTTGATACCTTAAAAATTTCTGCTTCTGAAGCCCCTTCATTACCATATATGATGTTGTTCCTAATTGACGAACTAAAAAGAACTGGCTCTTGTTGCACCAGCCCTATTTGCGCCCTCAACATTCTCAGATTATAGTGTTTGATGTTTTTGTCATCAATTAGCACCCTTCCTTCTCCAGGATCATAGAATCTGAGAATAAGTGCCAAAATTGAGGACTTTCCTGCTCCACTTGGCCCAACAAGGGCCACTTTTAATCCAGCTTCAATTTTTAAACTGAAGTTGTTGAGAACAGTCACTTCCGGTCTTAGTGGGTAATTAAATTTGATATTCTGAAATTCTACTTTCCCCATTATCGTCTTAAGTTGTGAACTTTGGCCAGCATCTGGTACAATTTCAGTTTCCCTGTCTAAAGTTTCAAATGCTGGTTTTAATATACTGATGGCAGATATGACAGTAGGGATCAATGTCCATAATTCTGTGATTGAAGGTACCGTTAGAGAGAATATCTGGTACGATCTTATGCCATCTTCAAAAGTTGATTGATGTCTTTCGACTAAACGTGTTGTGTACCACAGTGCAACGGCATGTGCAATGTTCCATAGACAAAGGGAGACACCTTGAATGAGCCCATACTTAATGCTCTGTATCCGGCTCTTCTTCAATGGTGTTTCGAGACATGTTTTGGCCTTCCTGATGATATGCTCTTCATGGCAAAAAGATGCAACGGTTCTTATGTTGGCGGCAGACTCAGAAGCAAGTGCAACAAGCTTGTAATGTGCAGCAGCTGAGTCTCCTGAAAATCCTTTGGCAGATTTGGCTTGAATTAATCCGCCTATGAAATGGCAAGGCATCACAGCCCAAGCTACCAGACCCATTCTCCAGTTCACAACCATGCTCACAACAGTTGCAATTACTATGGAGGAGACGCATTGAACAATGACAGACATGCGGTCAGAAATTATCATTTTAACCATGGAGGTGTCATGGGTGATCCGTGAAGTAAGTGAACCGACACTGTTATCCGGTTTCTCAAACCATGTCAATTCATTGCGAAGTACACCTGCAAACTGGGTGTTAGTGTGCACTATTGTAGTTTACTATGGTCAGTTCATGCAATTGTTGGCAAAAAGCTGACAAGAGTTCATCTCCTGAAAAGGAAACATAAGGTGATAATCCTTGTATACAGGGGACAGACAATATAGATTAGAGATTGTAACCTGAATATAATGCTTGTCTGATGTTTGTCATGGCCTTCTCTCCAACTACTCCGAAGAAGTAATGTTGCAAGGTATGAGTTAACAATGACAGTAGTCCAATTAGAGCAAAAATCATTGAATACCATCCAACGTGCCGCTTTGCATCTTTCTTGTAGTAAGCTACTCCCACAGTTATGATGAAGAACCCAAAAACAGGTTTAGAAATGCCTGAAAAGCCAGCTGCGAAGGAACCTAATGCAACTTTTAAGAGCTCTTTCTGTTGCAAGCCAAACCAAATTCTGAAGAATATGGCTGACTTTGTTCTCTCATTCGCTTTCTGTTCCTCATGCTTTGGGGTCTTTTCTTCATGCTTGGGAGTCTGGCTTAGATGTATGCTGATATCACTAGGTTTGTCATGATGTTCATTTTCTTTTAGTGCATCTTGTTGATCCATACTAGCATGCTCTTCTGCTACATTTCTGTCACTGAATCCATTAAAGTTAAAAAAAAATTGCCATTTACTGGACATTGAAGGAATTGAAGCTTAAGTGTGAATGAACCTTGAATCACTAACTGTGCTGATGTTCTGCATGCTAAATAAATTATTGTAGAATTTGCTGGTAGTTAGCAAGCTGCTGTGTTTTCCTGTTTCCGTAACCTGCCCTTTCTCCACAACTGCTATTATATCTGCATTTACAATAGTTGACAACCTGTGTGCAATCAAGATGACTGTCCTCCCTTCCATAGCCTTCTCAAGGGCTTCCTGAACCAGCTTCTCGGATTCTGAATCAAGTGCACTTGTGGCCTCATCTAGCAAAAGAATTGGAGGATTTTTAAGAATGGCTCTTGCTATAGCAACCCTCTGTTTTTGTCCTCCTGATAATTGGACTCCCCTTTCACCTACCTGGATATCATTTTTGCCATGAAGGATATCTGAATATCATTGATGTTTCATCTGGGAATTAAAAAAATATATATTTTTTAACTATCTCTTGCTGTTTTTTCATTCTTCTTATTTTCTTCAGTGCTTTTATTTTAATGCGTGCTTTCTCTTACTATAATAGCTTTTTAAAGCTCACAGTGAAGAGAATTCAAGTGAATGATAGCATTTTCTTCCAAGTTCTTATTAAATACAACATATTTGTAAATAGGAGAGAATTTTAATCAGTGCATTGATATTACCATTGATGAGATACTAGTCTAAGTTAACAGTAGCATTTTTACTTATGAATCTCCAAGCATAGGCAGTGTAGGAAGTCCTCATCTTTTTCTATACGCAAACAAATGAGGAAACTAAGGAGTTAGATTATACTATTATTTAACTTAATTGTACTGATGTGTTCTGCATCATCTTTTCAGTTTTTGTATCATGCCTTTAAATGCCTTCTTTGGTTCTTCTATTGAATACAGTAAAGTTTTAATGAGATTAACTGAGATGGACTACTGTATATGTTAATTTGAATTCAATATTAGCTATGCATTTACGCAAAATAGTTAAGCTTTTGAAAGAGTGATGACTGGCTGATGAGTAAATTTAGTGTGGATAATCACCTCTGTTAAGTACTGATTTGGAAGTTGTGAAATGAAGGAGTGTGCATTCGCCATCACTGACGCATCTTTTATCTGTTGATCATCTGCATCCATATTTCCTACTTTTAAGTTATCCTTGATTGTGCCAGCAAAAAGGGATGGTTCTTGGGAAACTGTTCCGATGTTTCTTCGAAGAAATCTCAAATCAAGATCCTTGATGTTGTGGTTGTCAATGAGAATCTCCCCTGGATATTTACACGTTAAATTAACCTCATATAATGTCAGAGACTCAAATCAACTGTGGTAATCTATTGCTTCTACATTCTTTCATGCAGCTATGTTATTGTATGCGTGTTAGTTTAGAACTTGTTGCATATCGCAAAGTAGGCATTTGCAAATGCATGTTATGTCTGTTGTGTACAAATGCATGCTTGAACTAAAATGCTTCAACATTCAAAAAATGGGAAGGAACAGTAGACCTTTCAAGGGATCATAGAATCTTGAAACTAGGGATATAATAGTACTCTTTCCGCAGCCGCTACTACCGACTAATGCCACTTTTTTACCAGCTGGGATTGAGAGTGAGAAGCCATTAAGGATTAAATTTTCCTCCCGTGACGGGTATGCAAAATGTACATCAAGTATATCAATGTTGCCTTCGACCTCACCGAGGGTCTTCCCTGTTGAATTGCTGTTTATGAGTGATTTCCTCTCGATCACCTGGAAAACCTCAGTCCCTGCAGCTTTTGCTTGATTGAATATTTGCATGTCTGGAGCAGCATAAGTGAGTGATCTGCATTGATATCAAGAAAATCCACTTGTATAATATGAACATCATAATATTGTATTCGTTGTGCCATTGTGGCTAGGATAATAATACGAGGATGGTCACCACTTACATAGCTCCAAAGAGAATACTCATGACTGCAGCTATGACATCTCCTCCAGTTGATCTTTTTGCAGTTACTACAATGGCTCCAATCCATATGATCAGTGCCCAAGAACAGAATGTAACTGTCTGGAACATTCCCGTTCCAATCCCCTTTATCAGTGCTTCCCCTTCGCTGAGAGAAAGCTGCTTGGCCATGCACTCTGAAAAAGACTTGACTGCATGGCTCTCTCCAACAAAAGCAAAAACTGTCTTGATTTGAGATATAGTCTGTGATATGAAGTAGTAAAAGCAATATATGTGAAGATGGTAAGAAAACTGATAAATGAATGATCCTTATGACTGATACATGAATTATCTTTATGAAAATTGGATCAGCTGAAATGCTCAAGGTATAATTGATCTCTTACCTGTTCAACCATCGCTGTTGCTTCTGAAAGGTAGATCATTTTAGCTGCAGAAATACTGTTCATTTTCTTGGTGTAAGTGGCTCCAATTACAAGTATCATTGGAATTACTACCAGGGAAAACAGTGCCACTTCCCAGGAGCATATGGCTGCAATCAAGATTCCAGAGAAAAAGGCTGCAAAGCTTGACAGAAAATGACCCAACTGCAGGAGACAATTAAGGTTAGTAAATAAATAAATAAATAAATCACATCCTATTCTTGTTCCTCCCTTCTTTTTTTCATCTGAAGAAAGCTAAGAAGGAGATTGATAAATAAATGGATTTTTCAACCTTTAGTAGATCTCTAACTTGGTGGACTACCATATAAAAATCATATCATGAGATAGAGGGAAAATAGGATGAAGAATGAAGTTTCAACTATTCCATATTATTAAAGAGTTTGTCAGTGAAAATGTACTTGTGATCTTATGATTATTTATATTTCAATTATATTAAGAAGATAGGGAAATATATCAAACATCATATAATTTAAGGGTCTGTTTGGCATTGCGTTTGAAAAAAATACTTTTTGAAAAATATTTTTTATTTTTGTTTTGAGAACTGTTTTTGAAAGAAAAGTATGTAAATATATGATTTGAGAAAAATAGTTAATTAAAAATTAAAAAATCAGTTAATCAAAAAACTCTAAACCTATTTTTTTTCTATACCCAACAGCAATTCCAAACATTTCCAAGAGTTGTGATGTAATTTGCAGTTACATTATAACTTTAATTATAGGAGGTTAATTAAGTGGCCTAATTACATGAAGGCATACCTTTTCCCCTATTGCATCTTGTATGATACTCATGTGATTGGTAACTCCAGTGATAATTTTTCCACTTGTTAAATCAGTATCAAAAGCTCCAATCTCCTGGTTAAGCACTGCCTGTAAGAATGCTAATCTTAGTCTTGCTAATTGTCTTTCGCTTGCATACATCCAGCATCCTATTTCTGCAATTTTCATATGTGGTGGTGAGAATTTGATTGATTAACATGATAAGGAAGTGCACTACTTGCTTTGCTTTTTATGCGTTTCTTAATTATAGAGTAAGTAGACACTCTTAAACATGCATCCTTGAACCTCATCTGATTAAATGTCTTCTGACTGATTCAAATATGCTTGAATTCCTTTTATTAGAAATTTTAAGGATATATCAAAAAAAAAGTTACCTTCTTTCATTATCAGGAAATGTTTTGTTTAGCTATTGGATGCAACTGGTAGCTAATAGTTGATTGATACTAGTATTTGATAACACTAATTAAAATATTGGAATATAAAATTACTAATAAGGATATAGTTTATTTCTAAAAATATATTTTTTCCTGATGTATTGATAAAAAAATACGATCCAATTTAATATAATTAAGTATTATGATAACTAAAATACAACAATATAATATAATTAACTATAAGTAAAAAAAAATCCATAAGTACATATCCATAATTTATAAATATAATCAATTAATTTAATATATTTTATTTTAAAAAAGCTAATTTTATCATTTTATTAGAAAAAGCTCCAATTTTTTTTTTAAACTTCAAAATGCAGCTTTTTCAATATGTAATTGTCTGAGCTTTTTATCATCTATCAGGAACTGTAATCAAACACTTTGGTCAGTTGTTAGAGAAATGCTCCCTCAGTCAGCTTATACTTCCCTGAATTATTTGGTTAAATTTAGTTGTGTGATATATCTACCGAAAGTCGTTGAAAATAATTATGAAAAAAAAAAAAGGGAAAATTTTCCTTAATTGCAAAAAGAAAATCAGCAAACCGATCAACTCGATTGATACAACTTTGGCCTTTGGATTACTATTCTCGGCCTCCAAACATCACCACTCTCACTTGAGTTGGGGCAAATTTTTGTTTATATAATAATTTTTAATAATAAAATATATATTTTTAATAAATTCAATAAAAAATATTATGGGAGCAAAAATAAATTTTAATATATATATATATATATAATTGGGAAATGGTTACAAGTAACCTTTTATTCCCTCATAAATTATAGTATTTAAGAGTAGAGTCATTAATAGATTTGAAATGAATATAGATTATAATTTTATTATGCGTCATTGGTTTATGCAGACTATGAAATTTGACCTTTGGATACACTACAACCATGCATGGAATATCCAACTACATCTGCAGCTTCGTCTTTTTCTTCTTTGTTTGTTGTTAATCCTTTGATTGCTGAATAATTGAATGATTATCTATTAGACTCAGAACCCTTTTTTAAAAAAAAAAGAAAAAGAAAAAGAGCAATGAGGGAGCCAGCACTGTTAATTTAAAGGGTAAAGAGATAGAAGCTTAAATCGGAAGCAAAATATAATTTCAATATCCTTTAATATTCAAAAAAATAATATAAAATTTTATATTATTACATATATTTTAAAAAATTAACGGGATAATTGTCTACATTTAAGTCTCCACGGATGAGATATGAGATGATAAAAGTTCCTTCTTATTTAATTAGAGATCTCAAATTTAAATTTTAAATATAAAGTACCTTTAAAATATGAGAAATGACATTTTAATCTATTAATGAACATATTGAATGCGAATCTAAACTGGATATTTAAGTACCACACAAAGTTTTAAAAAAAAAACCAGACATGAATTTGTAATTACCTAGTATTCCAGCTGGGAAAGTGGCAAAAGCCATGTACCACACGAATGGAACAACCTACAAAAAAGTGGAGAAAAAACAGATGTGGAGAAAAAGTAATTAAAACAATCGAAAAAAAATAAAAAATAAGTTAAAAAATGAAGAAAATTTTCTCATATTAAATCATATTCAGGAATCATTAAATTAATTTATGAAATAAGTAATATAAAAAAATGAAAATTAGAACCTTATCGAGGGCATGGACCATAGCATTAGTGTCGGAAATATTATTACCAAAAGCATCAAGAGCTTTGCCTAACAAAAGATAACCAATAGGCTGAGCCAACCCATGCACTATGGCACCCAAACTCCCCAATCCCATTAGTATCCAATCTACTCCATCTGCATACCTCAATAGCTTCTTAAACTCAACTGTTTTATTTCTACTCTCCTTCTTCATCTCTTCTACTTCTTCATTTTTCTCTTTTTCCACCTCACTCACCACCTCCAACGACGGCTCCGGCGTTGTTTGCACCATTTTCTTTTCTTTTCTTTTCTTTTTTCAAATTTTGGGTATAATATAAAAGGATGCATGGAGAGACAAGACATATATAATCTTAGGATTAAAGAATATTATGTGGGATATGCTTAATAAATATTAACATACTATATTGATGATGGGTTGAATATATATGCTGGTGGCATGTAGCTAAGTGGGTCTTTGTTCTTGTCGCAATGGAGAAGATGATAAAAGGGGATCGGAGACTCTCTCTCTCTCTCTCGCTTTAAACAATTAGCATTAGTGATAATAATGTTAATTATATAAGCTTGAGCTAATCGACTCATATATAGTTATTTATTTGATTATATTTAGGCTAAATTACAAAAAAAAAAAACTATTAAATTTTGTATTTTATCACCGTTATATCCAATTATTTAAAAATTTGAATTTAATTATATATATTTTAAATTTTGTAACAAATCTTGTCTCGGATAGATTAGATTTCACTCCGAGCCCATATGATAATGACATGAAAAAATATAAAAAAATTGACATAACATACATGCTGAATTTGATGTGGAAAAAAATTGATACATGCACAAAAACAGCGTCATTTTGCAGTCTAAAATTCAATTTGAAATTATTTATGCTTAAATCAGTCAATTTTGGGTGCATTTTTATAACAATCTTAAATTGTAGCTATTTAATATTGAAAATAAGTTTGCAAAATCTTCAAATAAAAAATTTTAAATTGGATTTTAAACTGTGCAAAACGGCTCGGAGTTGGATATAATTGTGATAAAGTGTAAAGTTAACAATTTTTTTATAATTTAGCCTTATATTTACTATTTATTTAAAAGAAAATTAATTTTATTCATTTAAATTAGTAATACATTGATATAAATATATATACAAATTTGTAACCATAGAAGATGAAACAGTGAAAAGATTCAAAGCATTCAAATTATAACATAATAAATCGGCTCAATGTATATACATTTAAAAATACTATAATGATTATAATACATATAACTCCAATTTTGTAACATACTGACAATCATAATTTGATTCATTATCTCTGTCGGATCAAATATTCTTTGCTCGTCGTATGAATCGTTCACATAAAAATAAAATGTTACAACAAGATGACAAAAAATCAAATATAGTAAAAAAGACAATGAGATTACAAAAAATAAAACAATCAAAATAAATATAAATCTATATGAAATAATCACTTATTTTATAAATAAATTGATAGAAGAAGGTGTAAAGAGTGATTTCATACCAACCTCCTATTGTTTAATGAAAATATATAGTAAGAAAAAGAAAATAAACAAAAAATTGAGAAAAAAAGGAGGCTAGGTTTCTTTAGTAATTGGCAACTTCTTCTTTTCTTTTTTTTAATTTACGTGTATATATCAAGAAATTTGTCTAACTTTGATGTTGATGTTTTCTTTTCAACAACACAATTCAATTTATTAGGTTTAATTTTTTTTGGTATAAAAAATTTGAGTGAAAATTCAAATTTAAAATTTTATAGTTCTAATCACTATATTAATATCATTAAATTAAAATTTAATGGTTATTTAATTCAATTTTTGCGGTTTTTTACTTGATTTAATTTAAGTTTTTTTAAAAAAAATAGTTGAATTTATATATATATATAATACTAAAAAAACCAATTAACATCAAAATTATTTAATTTTAATTCTTGTATATATTTATATGAAATTTATTTTGTTTGACTTTAAATTTTTAATCAAGAATCAAATCAAACTTGCCACCCCTATTCATGGCTGATGCCATCTCATTGCTTCACATTGTTATTTACCAAAGTGCTTTAAATTGTACTAATTGAGTTTTCTACCCAATTAGTCCTTATGATTTGTTAATTCAGCAATATCAATTAGTTGATAATAATCAATAATTGATAATTAATTATAAGTAACATAAATTATTTATAATTAGAGAAATGATAAAGACACTCTCCATTTTCCAACACGCACATCTTGATTGGTTGGTGAAGGGAAAAAAATTTTAAAAAATAAATTTTCTTTTCTTTCTTTATTTACTTTTCTCATCAATCCATAAGAAGGTGAATAAGAAGGTAAGTGTTGGAGAGTGCCAACTAAAATAGCCAAAAATAGAGAAATTTTTAGGTAAATCATATCTATCATATCATCCATACGTAATAATATATATGCATATTGTCCTCACATCAATTAATGAAAATAACAATTAAATGCATGTCATTATATAATTGGATTGATTTACGGATAACGTGGTAAACAAGTCTACCTAAGAATTTATTCCAAAAATAACACAAATATTACAAAGGGTTAAAAAAAATTCAAAATTTTGCACTTTATCACATTTATGATTAATTCTTTAAAAATTTGAATTTAATTATATATACGTTATGCTTTTTAATAAATCTTGTGTTAGGTGGACTGTACCTCACTCCGAGTCTATGTGGTGATGACATGAAAAAATATTAAAAATATAAAATAATGATGTGGGAAACACGTGGAGTTGATGTAGAAAAAAATTGTCACATGTATATAAATTAAAACGATGCCTTTTTGCACATCAAATTACTCTTTCCACCTATACTAAAATGATATTATTTGACTAAAAGAGAAACAAACCATATTATAACGGGTTTTATTTTGAGAAAGATTATTTTAAAAAGAGATTTATGGATTTATTTCAACAAATATATTTTTTAAAACGTTTTGGTTTTTATACTCATGTGATTAGTTTTTCCATATCAACTCCATGTGAGTAGTTTTTCTACATTAACTTCACTATGTTTTTCATATCATTATTTTATATTTTTAATATTTTTCTATATTATCACCATGTAGATTTAGAATGAGGTATTATCCATCCGAGATAAATTTTATTGTAAAACTTAAAATATCTATAATTAAACTTTTTAAAGAATTAGTTATACAAAATTGAAAAAGTACATTAATGAATTGCAAATGTTAATTTCAAAGTCATATACTAAATTCTCACTCAACTCACTACTTATCTAATACTTCTTTTTGCCGCATTAATGCCTCATCTCTTGTCTATTGCTACTTGTTTTATATAATTGCAGAATTTGCAGTCCCTTGAGAAAAAAAAAAGGTTATAACTTGTTCTATATTGTAGCTGTAAGCTGCTCTCATACTTAATTAATAAATATAGGAAAAAAAAATTATAACAACTTGTTCTATTATAGTTAGTACAATACTTTTTTAGTTTAACCAGAATTTTCAAGTTCGAGTTTTATATATATATATATATATATATATATATATATATGCAGCTAAATTCAATTTATTAAAAGAGTACTTTGCGACATTTCAGAGTTTTATTCAGTACCATCTAAATTAGTCAAATTAATACTAGATACAAGACAAAAAAAAAAAGATAAATATAGAAAAATGGGAATAACTGATGATCTAGTTAGTTGAAAATTTTAGGAACCGCTCAATCCAAATTCAAATTTCACCCTTCTCTTCTCTTAATATATACTTAATAAAAAAATTAATATAGAAATATACTTTTATATATTTGAAAATTTTTATATAATTGAGTCCCTTAATCTACTTGTTTTACATAGTTGCAGTCCCTTAAAGACGTGTTAATATATGATAATACTATGATATAAAATTATTGGAATTACACAATCTGGATAACTATTCTCTTATATTCAGTATAAAGAGGTTGAATTAGATATAGCAATTAGACTCGTTCTTGTGATGTTCTATCTAGAATCCGCTCTAAATTGAGCAAATTTTTTTTATTATTTTTATGTCTCGCCCTAGACTCTGAAATTTTTTATGTTGTAATGTAACATGGATGATATGTATATCCCCCATTTTGAACCCGCCCCAATATATTATTTATATTTTTACATAATTAATAATTTTTGAAAATAATAAAATAAAAATATAATGATTATTTAAAATAAAAAATATTTTGTTATTCAAAAAATTATATATTTAACTAATTAATTAAATAATAAACATAAAAATATTTTTAATATTAAAATAATATAAAAAGTTTTAATGAAATCGAGAATCTGATCGAAATCGGAAATCTCTATCCAAGATTGTTAAAACCGGCTCGGTCAATGAATCGGAAAAGCTAAAGGAACACGGATTCAAGGTCAAACCGGAGTCGAACCGGTCTATATAGTATTTTTATAAAATATAATATATTTCATATATAATAAAACATAATATGTCTCATATATAATAAAAATATAATATAAGTTATTGGAGATCATTCCTAGTATATAAGAGTAATATAATATGTTTCATATTCTCTTTTTTGTATTATTTTAAAAAAAATTATATTTCATATATTTTTATAATTAAATATTTAATTAATTATTAAATGTAAAGGTAATATATAACTTGAAAATACAAATAAAAAAGAAAAAAGAAAAAATATATATAAGTGAATAATCTCACATAGAAAAAAAGTAAAATGACATAGCATTTTATAAATAAAGATATGTTAAGCCGTTAAAAATATATTTATTTTGACCAATTTAACTAGTTTGTAGTTAATCTATCTAATTTTAGGGTTAATTTTTTGGTTGACTTAGTTGAGTTGGCTAAGTTAAATCAAATTTAATAAATAAATTTTTTTTGCAAAAAATTAAAAAAATCCTGAAAAACCATTCAAAATGGCCGGATCAGCCGATTCACAGTTTGACAGGCCGGTTTGTCGGTTTTTCCTCCGATTCAATATTTCACCAGTTTTCTATCTAAAAACCGATCAATTTAGTGACCGATTTTCAGTTGAACTGACTGGTCCGGTCTAAATTTTATAACATTGTCTCTATTCCTATGTGGTGTAGGGATGAGGACTCATAATTTTTTCTTTCCAACAGGGAATGAGGCAGGGTAGAGGACATAGTGAACTTTTCGATGTCAGAAATAGGGATGGGGAACTCCGTCTCGAATCCCATCTGTTTCTACTCCTATATTAAATTTTTACTAATATAGGTGAATAGTGGTGAGAAGACTCAAACTCAAAATATTATCCAATTCTTACAAGAGAAAATATTAATCAAGTCAAATTTTGATTAATAATATTTCCATATATTTTTCTCTTAATGATAATGATACGATATAAAATTTTATTAATACAAAAACATTAGTTGGCAAATATTGTATAAAATTAAGAGTAGAATATAATGGTAATAAATAAATTGAGATGTTTTCCATAAAAAAAAAGGGAAAAAAAGTTATGCCAATTTTCGTCTAATTTATAAATATTAAAACAATTTAGATTAAATGAATAGAGTGCAGCATAAATTATACTTTGGACCGTAATTCACATTATAATATAGGTTAAATATGTATAAGAGGTATGATGTCAATTTTGTAAATAAAATAAATTTATATAAATTCATTTATTGATATAGATTCATTTATTGATATAGATTCATTAATTTATTAGTAACGTATTCGTTAGTTTATTGATAAATATTTATTTTGTTTTAAAACAAAATCAACAGTTATCTTGTGTTTTTCTTTTTCGTTTTCATATGTTACTTGTCTCAATTTATTATTTTTCGGATGCATTTTATCTCAATTTTGTTACGTTTTAAGTTTTTTTGAAAATGATTAAATGAATTCATACCTACAAAAAAATACAAAAAAATATCCATTAAATTAAGTACACAGAAAAATAAAATGAATTTGTATTAATATAAGAAATGAACATTTATTAACAAACTAATAAACATTTTTTAATAAACTAATGAATTTTTAGTTTATTCGTAAAGAATATTTTCAATTTATTCGCAGTGAACTTTTATTTTATTCATTATTTTATTCGTAATGAATATTTTTCAATAAAATAATAAACATTTAGTTCATTTTTAATGAACATTTTCAATTTATTTGCAATAAACATTTTAATAAACTAATGAAACTTTACTTTATTCGTAATAAATATTTTTTAATAACGTAATGAACATTTATCAATAAATTAATGAACCTTTAGTTCGTTCGTAATGAATATTTTTAGTTTATTCGTAATAAATCTTTTTAATAAATTAGCGAATCTTTAATTTATTCATCATGAATATTTTTTAATGAACTAATAAACTAATGAACTTTTATTTAATAAAAAATGATAAATATTTATACAAATGTCACTGTATGATTGAATAAATGTGTAAATTTAATTTCTTTACAAAATTATTACCGCTTTTTATATGTATGATGAGTCTTGATTTATAATGTTCTATGTACATCATATAATAATTGATAGTGAGGAATGTGGGCCCAGAATTGAGGAAAAGAATAGTTTGGGCCGAAAACAGAAGCTTTGTTAGGTTAAGAGAGAGGGGCATGTATGTAAATACCTGCAAAAATCAAATTAGGGTTTTACACTCTCTATATATTTATTGTCTCGCAGCTAATATAAACTCTCGAGTCTCCTCTATGTGCTTTTTGCAGTGACAAAGGTAAGATCGCCTCTGCTCTGAGAAGGAGAGAGCACCGGAAAAATGGTAAGATTTCTTCATTCCTCGCTTCTCATTAACGATCTATTTCTTATTGATTTGATGTTTTAGCATTTGAACTATTAATGTGTTGGTCTGATTTGTGATTGTTTTTGAAGATTTTTCGTGTTTTAGTTTTATGCCTGCAATCATGCGTGAAATCTATCTATGATAGCAATTATTCATTATTTAGTTTAAGTTTTGAAGTGTATTCACTGGATTTATGACTTTTTTTTTTGCGTGAAATCTATCTATGCTATGCAATGCAATGCAATTTGGATAAATGATATTAGCAACTTATGTTCTTTAAATTTTCCAACTTAAAATGTTATCCTTACAGCATTTCAATTTGATTCCTTTTATAAGATTTGCCTTTTCACAAATGTGCGTGTATTTTTCTAATGTTCCTTTTGAGTTCTGTTTTTACATTGTTGAATTCTGGATTTTGTGAAAATCAAAATTTTATTCTCTTCTTAAAAAGTTAGATTATGTATGACTGAATGCCAAACTTGGGAGCTATTTTCTGATATATTAATACCCGGGATGCTCTGTATCAAACCTCCTTTTTAATATTTCTATTTGATTCTCAAGATCAAGAAATTTTATTTTTTCTTTGTTTACTGTTACTGCTGTCTCTTGTATAGAGGCATATGTGTATAACTTGTGGAAATTTCCAGCATCTGTCATTAAGATTTTTCCTACTAAGCTTTTTTTTTGTTGCATTGCAGGCAAGGGGTTTGAAGAAACACTTGAAGAGGCTCAATGCTCCAAAGCATTGGATGCTTGACAAACTTGGTGGTGCTTTTGTATGTTAGCAATCTGTGACTGGTATTTTTTTATCAATCTGTATCTTGTTGCTGTATTTACTTACTCTCTATCTGTCTTTTACTCTGTAGGCACCCAAACCATCATCTGGACCTCATAAGTCCAGGGAATGCTTGCCTTTGATCCTTATTATGCGCAACAGGCTGAAGTATGCTCTTACATACCGTGAAGTTATTGCTATTCTGATGCAGCGACATATCCTTGTTGATGGGAAGGTTAGGACAGATAAAACATATCCTGCTGGATTCATGGGTATGTGTGCTTCTTCATTTTCATTTCAACTCTATTTTCTTTTTACTTTTCCCAATGTCGGTGTTCAAAAAGTTAGCAGCATTGGTTGGGGATGCTAGCCAAATAGACAATAAAGTAAAATTTGTTGTCCTTCGCAAGAGCAATGCGACTATGAACTTTGATACTTGCTCATGTAACAACCTTTGAACTTTGATACTTGCTCATGTAACAGCCTTCTTTGCCATGCGATTGCTTATGATTAAATTTGTCCACAGCTACTTCTGGCTTGTTGGACTAACTAGATCCTTTGTGTCATATTCCTTGAATGATGTGATCTTTGTATTGTATTGTTTATCCTGCTTTGGTATCTGTTTGAACAGATGTGGTGTCTATTCCCAAGACAAATGAGAACTTCCGTCTTCTCTATGACACAAAAGGCCGCTTCCGTCTCCACTCCATTAGGGATGATGAGGCAAAGGTGTGTCCTTTTCTTTTGCTTAAGGCTTTTGTTTATTTAAATCTTGTGCACTGTTTTACCTAAGATCATATTAAATGCAGTCTGGCACTAATGTTATTTCAATTGTGGTATATTGAAATGCAGTTCAAGCTCTGCAAAGTACGTTCTGTTCAATTTGGCCAAAAGGGCATCCCTTACCTGAACACCTATGATGGACGCACTATTCGCTATCCAGATCCACTCATCAAGGCCAATGACACCATCAAGCTAGACCTTGAGACCAACAAAATTACGGAATTCATCAAGTTTGATGTCGGAAATGTTGTGATGGTCACAGGAGGGAGAAACAGAGGACGTGTCGGTGTGATTAAAAATAGGGAGAAGCATAAGGGAAGTTTTGAGACAATTCACATCCAAGATGCAACTGGCCATGAGTTTGCCACCCGCTTGGGTAATGTCTTTACCATCGGAAAGGGGACCAAACCATGGGTCTCTCTTCCCAAAGGCAAGGGTATTAAACTATCCATCATTGAGGAGGCTAGAAAGAGGCAAGCTGCAGCCCAAGCAGTTGCCTGAGTGCTTGGGAATTTATCTTAACTTGTGCTTTTGCTTCAGTTATATTGAACAGTTGGTGAAGGGTTAGTTGCTTTGCCTAGGTTAAACTCTGAAATGTTTGTTTATTTTCATTAATGGGCACAATTTTGAACTATATTATTCGCTAAATGTTTATTAGAACTTGAGTTTTGCGCAAAATTGGGCTTCAAAAGTTTCTGAAGGCATTTGTTCCTCAATTTCTAACCATGGAGCCCCTTTTTAGTTAAATTTATTCAATTATTACAATAGTTATTATAATTGGTGGCTTTGTATACGAATATATATATATATATAATTAAATAAAAATAATATAAAATAATAATTGATATTATATAAAGATTTTAATTTTTTAGAAGGAAAATGATTTTTTAAATTAATAAAATGTATTTTTAATTTTTTAAAAATTATAAAACACATTCAGGATGGAAGTTTTAAATAACAGTTTTGTATATTGTATTGGAATTGAAATTTGTATAATTTTATTGTTTTTTTGGCACAATAAATTTAAAAAATAACTAGTAAAAAAATATTTATATTAGTATGGGAATCATATTATGTAATTGGCGATTCATAAAACCATTTTTATGTTATATAACGAATAACAGCGATAAAAAATATCCAAGTCATGAGTTTATCTAAGGACGGCTGTCTTTCATGAGTTGGTTGGTGATCGACTCAATCGAAAAACAAATGACGAGGTATGTGAGACCATATCTTGAAATTGATTCAGCTGGCCTCGCTAGTCCGTAGTCCCTAGGCCCTAGCTATCTTTCATTTCTCAGCATCAAGATCACATATTTGGTTATCAATTAAGAGTATGGGTGTCAATGGATGAATTTAACTCATAAAATATTTGAATTTAATTTTGAAATTAATCAAATTGAGCTAATATTTGAATTCAATTCAAATTGATTGAGTTGAATTCGAACTCGAATACCTTAAATAGTTTATCAAATCGAGTTCGAATATCACAACACTCGATTCGTAAGTTTTACGAGTTTAATCGAGTAGTTAATTCTAGCCGAATACATTATTTATTAAATTTCCAAATTGATTCGAGTTTTATCGAATTGAACTTAAATATTTTTCTAATCGAATTTCGAATATTAAAAGAAGACTCAATTGAATTTGAGTCAAATTTTTTTTTATCGAATTGAGTTAGAAGTTAGAACCTGAGGTTTGATACTTAAATTGACCTGATTTGATTCCACTCCTAAATAAGAGTTGATCGAACAGTGCATCTGATGTAACCACATATACCGACCAGACTTTCTTTTTCAAGTTGAGTTAATTAATTTGCAAGAATAGGAATACATCCCCAGATAAAAAGATCAAAACACACATTCAACCCATAAACATAAGATGAAACTAAAAATAGAAAAGGTATCCAGACCCAGCCACCTGAGCAGAGCTGGAACCATCCATCGTCATCACCCGCTAGCCCGACAAGTATATCGGCCAAACACGCCAATCTGGCTCAGAAGCACTTCATTATACCTGATCTCTTTGGATTTACGTAGAGAAGCCATAGATATAGCTGGGAAAACACCAAGCTCCCAGTAAAACTTGAGCTTGCATGCATCACATCCCGTAGTAAAATAAAGCACATGACCATCGCTCAAAACCCAGCAAGAAACCATCTCCTCGGATCTCATAGATCTGTAAAAGATCAAGGAGAGGCGCGGGGAAATACAGAAGCCAAAAAACAAAAAACTAGAAAAGAAAGTTGGAGAAAGGTTTACACCGGCTAGAAGGTCAGTGTAACCACTGGAGTCCCAAAGCAAAGGATCAGAGCAAATTCTAGTCAAGGAAAGACTTCGCTAATATGTGGTAGTTATTGACAGCTAATTACCTCAATTTCAACTTTTAACAATCATTACTGTTAATTTTTTTTTTTTTAAAGTTTATCAAACCCCTTAACTTAGGTATTGGGGGTTCAAATAGCTATCAATTGATCAAAACTGCTAAATTAAACAAAACCCAAATTTAATCCTACATGTTTCACTTCACCCAAATTCATTTGTTTGAATATATAAAACAGTTTTTCAAAAAGCAAAAAATATACTACAAACAAAAAGTATATATCAATACCTAGTGCACCCTAAGTACAAAAGCTCTGGAGGTCCATGGAACTGCCAGAATTTGTATTCTTGGTCACATTATGCACCGTTCACAATTAACAGAGAACGTTTCAAGAAAATATTACAAAAGCTGACAGTGATTAACTGTGCTGAGAAGAAGACCTGAGCTATGTAGATCGCTTAAAAATGTGCTCCTTATAGTATTTGAGCTCCTTAATGCTTTCTCTAATATCAGCCAAGGCTCTATGTTTGTTTTCCTTTGGAGGAGATTTCTTAAGATCTGTATGGGCAATCATCATTCATATAGGCAAACGGACTTTAGTACATGAACAAGTTACTAATTTAATTCTACAAGCTATATCTCAGATATCATCTGAGCAATGATACGGTGAGCGAAAAAATTTGTACACAAGAAGATTCAAGAGAGAAGAAAAAAATTATCAGCAATATAATTGCTCAACAGCATGGTTAAATGAATCTTGATTTTAGTACTAGATATTATATTTATCATTTTTACGAATATTTACCAACCAAAAACATAAAACTCAAAAGCATAAGTTAAAAGGTCAAGTTATTATCTTGTCTCTCCTTTCCCCCTCAAAACAACCCAACACCCAATAAGATAGCTAGGAGCAAAATTTCAGAATCTGTATGCTGATGTAGATATTTACCTCTTGGATACCAGCGAATGCACAAAGCTCTAACACTGCTAACATCAACAAGTCGATGAGAGAAAAGACTGGCTAGATCTGGCATGTATTTCTACAGGAAAGAAAGGGTTAGAAGGACAACAGAATGAAGTTATAGTATAATTTGAGGAACAACAGTTGGAGAATACTTTTTGGATAATGAAAAGATATGCAAGATTAGCATCAAGGGTCCATATTTTCAAGTAATTGAAAGAATAAACAGGAAACAGGGATTCATATTTAGCATTATATTAGTTGACCAAACTGATACATGAACCTTTTTTTTTGGAAATTAGATGAACCTCACATTTGGAAAAAGAGAGAACAGATAGTAGTTCTAATAATGAATTCTTCTTTTGAGATCAAAAGTAGAAATGATGTTATGATGTGATATTTGCAAACTATTTTTTTGGGTAGAAGTATGTAGACAGAGAAAATTAATAACATTATATGTCAAATCCTGTACCTGAAAAAAACCAACCAGTAGCAGGCTTATAAGTTTTTGGACCAATTTACACCTTCCTATGGTGACTTTTGAGGGAAATTTTTTAGCAGTAATCACTACAGCCATGGAGATCTGCGATTTTGTAGATATATTTATATATTGAAAATTGTTTTTTTTTCTTTATTCTAGGAATCTTTATATATTGAAAATTGTTTTTTCTTTATTCTAAGAATCTCTGTTTTTTAATGCATTAATCAGGGAGTTACATAGAATAGCTAAACCTTGGCGTGTATATATAACTCTAATATTTCTTTTTGAAATCAATTCAATACAAAAAAAATTATTGAGTTCAATTTCTCACAATTTTCTACGAGGACTAATGAACTAGAAAGCAGCAAAATAAGGGGTATTCTAGCAAAGATAGGTCTTCATGAGTAAATTTTAGCGGCACTACTCTTACAGATTCATGTCCATTAATCATTATGATCACCATCCACCATTTAATGCATCCCCAAGTTAACCTAATACTAGATGAAAATTTGCATAACAATTTGAATACAGAAAGAGAAAGAATCGCACAATAATTGAGAGCTCACTATGAATCACATTAACTCCATTCTTGTAAAAACAATGGAATTATCAAATGCCACAAAATACACATTATATTATCCGCATGGAATTTATAAGAGGGAAGTGTTACTGCTAACAAATTACGTAGCTTCCAGTCATATGCCGATATGCAGTATTTAATTCCATGAAGCACAAGACTTCTTCAAGCATGTCACTCTATCATATATTTATATTCTATTATGAGAAGAAAAAAACAAAATATGGTTTATTCAGTCCCATCCAATACACATGCATGTAGCTTTTTTATATGCTAAAGACTAACTAAGATTCAGAAATAGCAATCTATAAGCCATTAATCTTAACAAGCACACCCATGCAAAGAATTAGTGGTCAATATAACCTGTCCACTGAAGAGGGAAAAGAAAAAAAGAAATGGCCCATCCAGCTTAAAGATCATATAACTGCCTGAAACTGGAACTATACGCACCTCATTATGTGGTACTTAAGAAAAACCATTTTGATAAAAATGAACCCACAAGCAAAAATATTAAACAACATTGGAAGATAGATGGGAAGAAAAATTCTATCAGATACCTTTATAAATAGGTAATCCATATAAACTGAATTTCCTGCCAAATGAGGTGTATATGAGCCGATGTGTCTCTTAACAAATTCAATAACCTGCATGATCACAATATACAATCATATCAAATCCTATTTTCTTTCTGTTTTTTCCCCTAAGAAGCTACAATTACACAAGTCTTATGGCAAAAGGGAGAAAAAGAAAAATAATAAATAATGATAAGAAGATAACAAAGACATCCAAACTTACAGGATTAAATCCCAGATAAAATTAAAAAGGAAAGAGAAAGGAATATGACTTGATCATATGGTACTAATAGAAACAGCCCATGTTCTATTGAGAAATGAGCTTTACATCACAGAACACATTTAATTTACACTCATTTTGAAAATGATATTATGGGCGAAAAATAATAAAATAAACAAAGAAAATCACAAACATCTTGTGTTCCTCATAACGAGAGAGAAATATGGAAATTAAGGAAGGAGCAAAAAAGAAAACTAAATGATGCAAAATGCATTTACAATCTATTTAACCACAATACATTTTGCATCAAGATCTACTAGAAACCAAAAATTAGTGCAAAGAAATTAGAAGAACAAATTGAAGTTGATGGACCACAGCTTAATACTCTCAGTTGATGAAGCTGAGTATCTATAATTCAATACAAAAGCTTGTTTTCACAGAAGAGACTTTGGCAGAATAAGAACCTCTAGGAATCATTTAGATGAACTGTAATTGGTCATTATCTTACTATTAGGAATACGCTTAAGAACAAGGACTTCATACTAGGTTCAATGCTAATATGTACAAAACTGATGGTCAAATAATCAATTACTGCACTGGTTGGCAGACAGAAGAAATATTATCGGGAATTCTGCATCATGGTCACGGAAATCATATTGTGAAGAAAAGAGACAGTTCTATAACACCATCTAACCATCCTTCACCCAAAGCTCTTTCCCTGAAACTCCTAATTTTGTCACTGTCCATTTATTCCAGCATGATATTTCTCATATCCAGTCACCCTTTACCTTTCAGCCCTACTCAACCAGAAGCAAGAATACAATTTACTTAATCTCTCCAAACCATTAGAAGACAGTGAAACTTGTAACCACTCAATCAAAAACAAGGAAAATTGAAAAATAAAATGTTATTTATCTGCTTGCATTACAATTAATATGACCAAATGTTGATCCCTTAGCAAAACATTTTAATATGATCCTGTTCACAAACTTTTTTCTTTTTGAGATCTGATCCTCTTCTCAAACTTAAAATCTGCCTTTAATAACTGACTGCTTCTGAAATGCCTAATAACCACAAAGGCATGCACTCAAGCCTGTGGCCACCACAATAAAAGTTACATCATATGAAGTTATCACCAGAACAATAAAGGTCAAAGATGAAGGCTTTTGTTTGATAAAGAGCACGCAAACCTGATTTTCAGCTTGTCTTTCACTGACTGTACTTCGGAGCACTTTCTCTGTCAAACCTAGAAAAAATTGATGATTTAAGAAAATTGCCATGAATAAAGCATCACACACTAGTGTTCCAACATTAATATTCTTACCACTAGCTGCATGATGACTTTGACACCATTCTCCCATCTTCTCTAAACACTCTTTACTTTGATGGATAACCAGATCAGGTCCCTAAAACAGTGGGTTGTTGAATTAGATGATACAGTTAATCATATCTATATCATGCCAAATTAAGCAAAATGCAGAAGCATGACAAATGCAATGCAATAGGGTTTAAAGAATACACCAAATGCATACATATTCAAACACCTATTCCACATGCTATGCTTGATTAACATTCAACTTTACTTGAAAAGAAATAGTCCATTTCAGTGTATATTAGCTAACATGGAAATATATAGCCAATTTAAAATGTAAAATTTATCAATTTATGAATTATAAACCAGTACTTGTTTCGGGCTATTATGCCCCAATTTTTATCTTAAAGAAACACCTACAATAAGCTTCTAAAGGCTTGCAGATAAGCAACTATCAAGTTACATAATTTTTGCCACTACAAATAGGAAAAACAGTTTCAATATTTAAAATATTAAAAGATGACTGCAATTAAAAAAACAAAGACCATAAATCAAGCATCATAAAATGCTACAAAATGAGAAATACCTCAACTGATTTAGACAAATTGCCATCTGTAATTATACAAGCAATCTCCAGTATTCTATCAACTTCGATATTCAAACCTGCATATTAGGGCAAGTAAAAAGAAATAGAAAAGTATTTTAGTTTCTATACCATTCTATCATCAGCTCATAAGCATAGAGTATATTAACACAATTTATGCAACACGGAATGGAACTTTTACAACAAAAACAAACTTATGATCAGATGGTACTTCAAAGCATATTTTATGCATACGAGCAATCAAGACAGTCCAGAAACAATGCTAACTTATTTCTTCAAGTTCGACGTCCTTTTTTTACTTTTTGTTATTTTAAAGACTGAAGCTAGAATATTTCCCAGTTTCATTCATTCTGTTACTCTGATCAGCCTAATCCCACCGCTTAACCAAGCTGTCTTTCTTCTTTTCCCCAAAAAAAGGCTCGTAATACTCTCAAGATCTGCCCATCATAAAAGAACAAGTGAGCAATTACTCAGCAGATCCTGCATTAACTTATCAGGCCTGAACAGGGTTTTAGAAAACAAAACTAGAAATGATCAAAATCAGCTGTCACTACAATGAAACTTTTCAAGAAAAGGGAAAAAAAGAAATAGAGAAAAACAATTACTTGATGCATCAATTTACCACGGAAGCTAGGTATAAGCTTATGCCCCATGAATGTCCAATGGGAATATGTTTACAACTTATCATTTTTTCCCACCATATATAAAAATATGCAAAAGGATGACACAAAATAAGTGGGTCATTCGAAATTATGCTCTTTAGGCTCTGTTTGGGATCAAAATATGAGAAGGTAACATAAAAATAAAATATTACAGGAAAATGAATTGTTTCTCCCCTATAAACACACACAAAGATTTTGTAAGAAAATTATCATATATAGAATTGGCGACTTTTTTAGCATATGTCCTACTCTTCCTCTCCATTTCAGACAGTGCTTGCACTTCTTGGGTCAAGAAACTTTCTCCCACTTATGATTGACAAAAGTGCACCCAAACCATAGTCCATATATCTTAAATAATCTTAGGCCAAGCTCCACTAGTAAAGCATATGCCAAGGCACCCCACCCTATACAGGTCTCTTCCTTTCTTTTTTAATATTAGTTTTAATTATTCATCTGTTTGGACTCTAGAAACAAAAATCAATATTGCTTAGTGCCATGCATGAGGCTCCGCACTACAACAACTTTAAAAATTACAAGTGAAGAAAGGATTAAGGCTATGCATGGGAGTCTACTGGATAGTAATTAATGACTTTATCTGTGAGTTCACTTTTAATGCAAATGAAAGTTAGTCAAAGTCCCAAAGAAGGGATGTTACTGGACATCAATTTCTATTCCATTCCATTCCACTAGTTCACTCCTCTTAACTTCCCTTTCTATCAGTCCAAACCTCCCATGCAATGAGTAAATTACAAGAGATAGTGCAAAGAACTGAAACTTGAGGACCTTATATCTAATGAGGGCAGAGAATAAATAATGATCTTATATTTAATGATATTATTGATTTGTTAGATTCGAGTTTAATATTATGCTTAGGGTTATGATCAATGCTTAGAAGTGAAAATTGTTTTCATAAACTCTTCTGTGCAAATACCCTTCTTTCAATTAATCTTAGATGTAGTTTTGATGTGCCATTAGCAAAGAAATTGGATCTATCCGATACAGTACGTTACTTTGCACTCAAATATGCCCATGGATTGTACTGAACTACCTATAGAAGTCAGCTGTTTCCTCATATTGATGGTTTATTATGAAAGTTTGATATTTTGGCACTCACTTATTGACAGTTATAAACAGAAAACATCATATAAGCAATTAAGCATTTACAAACATTCCAATAGATGAACACCTGCACCTCCCCCTGGCACAGGTCTGAACCTAGCAGAAATGCTCCAAGTACACAAGTATTCTGTGTCCCCTGCACCTTTTAGGATTATTGCCTAACCCTTCTTTCACTTCCCAAACAAGGTATTGTCATTCAATTGATGTGCACCCATCCCCTCATTTTCCATGCACCCGTATGTAGCTTCTAATAGACAAGCTCTATGGCCTTACCCTGATTTAGGACAAAAATTTTGTCTCGCTAGAATTGTCTTGGCTCTCTCAAGAATAGGGATTTGAATATAGAGTGGTAAGCGTAAAGTTGCATAAAGAACCCCAATAAACAGAGAGTCTAGTACCACTAACCAAAACAGGTTCCATGTCGTATAGCGGCTCAGTCACCTTTTTTCCATATGACAATTCAAAAGTGTAGTTGTAGTGATCAGTGATCCGAATTCATTACCCAGTGAAAAGGAAGATTCGACCACATAAATTTTTTTCTAATTTGTCTCACCACATAAATTATTTAAAGTATCATTGACACTGAAAATCAAGGTTTATGTATGACTCCTCAAGCAACCAAAACAAAAAAATTACAAATAAAAAGTAAAAACAAAATAGATGGGCAGACAAACCAGTCATTTCCAAATCAATCCAAACAAGGGGCAAGCTGTAAGGCGTTGAAGACTCTGAATTTTGTTCGCCCTGTTTGTTTTCTATCACAGATCCATTTACTTTGTTCTTACTCTTTCCTGCCACAAACAAAAGGTAATATCAGTGTTAATTTACTTGCAATAAAGTAAAATAGAATTTCCTACCAACCAAAACAGAGGAAATAATTGAATTTATTTGAAACCCTAAGTAATCACATATTTCGAAAAGATAAACAAATTGTTAACTTAGCAAGCAAGCAAGCAGTACCAATAAAACCCTAAGCACTTGTGTCATCAGTACCCGTATTATTGGTAGAGACTGGTTTAGCTTTGGAGGAAGAAGTAGAAGTATCCACTTGATTATCTTCAGCGTCAATCTCTAACACAGAAAACGCATTGGATAGGGAATCCATTTCTGAATTTGGCTAGCCAGCAAAGAGAAATTCAGAATCAGCCATTATCCATCAAATAAAACAAAACCAAACATGAAAATCATTCCATACAATAGATTGAACCAGTTAAGTAGCTCCTAAAAGTGCGAACTGCGGAGGAAGAAGGGCACGGTTGCTAGATTGACTGCACAGAAGGTGGGAGCAGCGCTGGTGGTGTGTTCTATGCACTATTTCCAGATCCTGCCTAGCCAACCAAGCAATTGATAAAGGCAAAGAGTTACACCTTGTTTGGCAATTTTCCAAAGGAAGGAAAATAAACTGAGCAATCGATAAAGGCAAAGAGTTACACCTTGTTTGTCAATTTTCCAAAGGATGGAAAATAAACTTATTTTCTCCTTCATTTTCTTTCGTCCATCCTGTGTTTAAAGAAAAATTATTTTTATTATATTTTATATTGTAATAATATAAATAAAATAATAATATAAATATTTTTTTTATTTAAATAATTTAAAAAGAATTTGAAATTGTTGTTAAGAATTATAAAAATATGTTTTTAATTTTTTTATTTAATTAACTGATTTTTTTAATTTTTTATAAACTGTTTTTTCAAATTTATTTTTAAAAAAGTATCTATTTATTTTTTTATTTAAAATATTTTTCAAAATTTAAAAAAATTAAAAATACAATTTTTTTCTCAAAAATATCTTTTTCTATTATTATAAAAAATTATAGAATTACATATTTACATTTTTTTCAAATTATTTTATAATATATTAAGTGCTTTATTATAATAATAAAAAATAAAAAAAATAATTTTATTAGTAATAATAATATTTTTTGTTTAATTTCTGTCCTTTTTGGAGATAAAATATAAATTAGAAAATAAATTATTTTACCTTCCATTTTTATTTTCATTCATTTTAAAAATACCTTCTTATATTTTCTATCCATCCACGTATTTAAAGACGAAAAAATAAAAGTTATTTTTTTTCCTCTTCTTATTTTCCTTCATTTTCAAATAGAGTTAAATGACAATATTTTTTTTTTATCTCATTATTTTCCTTTTCTTCCATATGTTTCCTTCTCTCAAACATAGGCTTAAGGACATTGTTTGAAATGAAGGATTTTAAAATCTATATATTTCATAGAATCCGTTATATTTGGTTTGATTATATAAAATTCATTTATTGATAATGTAACTACTCTTACACTTATATTTAGTTAAATAACTATAATTATTATTAATTAAACACATACAATCAATTCCACTATATACTTATAAATTTAAAAAATAAAATTGGTTATTTTAAGAGTTAAAAAATAAAAAAATAAATTTATTATACGTTATAGTAGTTAATTACGTTGCTAGAAATATTTTTTTATTTATGATTTAATGCATATTGACACTATATTATGTAAAATAATAACAATAATAATATAGCAATTAATTGAAATTAAAAGAACAATAATTTTTACTTTTTTATGATTAATAATAGTTTTGGAATATTGTTGATTTGTTAGGTACAATTTTGAAATAAAAAAAAATCTAACTACAATCATTCATTGTTCAAAATCCATAAATTTTAGATTTTTTCACTTATATATGAGAAATTAAATTTTTAAAAAATAAATAATTTTGGTAGATAAAAAATTTTATAAAATTTATAGATTTTGACATTTTTTAAATAACAAAATGATGAATTTAATATAAATTCATGTATTATTTAAAATTTTTTATTTAAAATCCATCAATTCTTGCATAGCTAAGGTTAAAACTTAATAGCTCAATCGGCATTGAATTAGAATTGAATTGGTTTAAGTAAAATTTTATTAAAATACAATATTTAATATATTTATATATAATACAATGTTAAAAATATGGGTCTGTGGTACTTCAGCATATCGATGCATCTACATAAAAATCTTTTGATAAAAACATACTTTATATGAGCTGTTCACTAATTTACAATATCTACCATTAGATGAATATTTTGTGATCTGAATTGTTTATTACACCTAATAGATTGAACCTAAAAGTATTTATATTAAATATAATTTTTAAATAATTATATATTTAAAATATTAATATTCATAATTTAAATCAATATATAACTATATTTAAAAATTTTTCAAATATAATTTTAATAAATAATAAATTTATTTATTTTATATTTTTATTTTTTAAATATTTAAAATAATTTTAAAAAACTGACATTACAATATTAATTTAATCAATTAAAATAATATTTTTTGTTAAAAAATCAAAACAAATTTTAAAATAATTTGTATAAAATTTTTTTATGACATTATAGACTAATAACAACAATATAAATTATATTTAATTTTATTAAATAAATATAACTTTTGAATAGTTTTAAATTAAAATAAATATTTCTTATAATATATATATATATATATATATGTATATATATATTCCTAATAATATTATTATTATTATTTTTTTTTGTGTAAGACATATCGTTAATGTTAGTCAGCTCTGGCCACTTAATACAGCGATAAGCAGCAGTGGATACTCTCAAATAATCTGCATTTAGTCACAACCTTGCCTTTTCTATAACAAAAATTAAAATTTTGAAAAATTAGATACTACACTAATACTCTTTTGAATTTTAAAAATTATATAATTTGTTCCATATAATTTAACACAATATATTAATATTTCTCTAAAATTTAAAAATTATATTATTTACGTTTTTGTAGTTTGACTTAATAAACTAGTAAAAAAGAATATATTTTTTTCTCAGAGGGTATTAGTACAATAAATCGAATTTATAAAAATACTAGTATAATATATTAAAATTTCAGAAAATAAATAATATAATTTTTAAATATAAAAAATATTAGTATATCATATCAAAATATAGAAGATAAATTATATAATTTTAAAATTTTAAAAAAATATTAATATATTATATCTAACTACAAGTTTAGATAGTAATTTTCTCCAAAATTTTTAATAAGCTAAACTTGAAAAGTTGTGACAAGATGAGCTTATTCACGGTTCAATCATTTAAGTGATCGATTTTTTCGTTGATTCAATATATTCTTATAAAAACTCGCACGGTTTGAGGATCCAAGTGCTTAAGAGCATAACTAATTGATTAAAATAATTAATCATAAATAAAATAGAGAAATGCTAATAATATTTTTTTTATACTTTTTGAATATTTATTATTTAATTAAATGGAATTTTTTAATTGATTAGAAATAAGAATTTTAAATTAAATAATAAATAAATTATTTAATTTAATCTGAACCAATGAATTTATTAATTATTAAATAACTCACTTGATTATTCCGAGGAATCAAAATAGAAATAAAAAATCAAACCAAAATCTTGGAGTCGGTCGGATCAGACTGATTTTTTGAAGAAGCGTGAACGCCGCGTGCATAGAGCAAGAATCAGATGCTTTGTGAAAAATGAAAACCAATGCATTACGATGAATAGCCCACGCGCTTCCTGCCTATTTATTTTCCAATATTGGAGTCATTAGGAGAGGAGCAGGATCAAAGAGCCGCATCCGTTTCTCTCTTTTTTCTTTCTGATAATTTTTCTTTCTTCCCAAACACAAATCTTCTTTCTAATATGGCTGATCAGCTCACCGACGAACAGATCTCTGAGTTCAAGGAAGCCTTCAGCCTCTTCGATAAGGATGGCGATGGTCTCTTCCTCTAGATCTCTCTTTCCCATTTATTTTTCTTTTTTTTAGTCCTTTTTTTTTAAAAATTTTGTTCTCTCTCTTGAGCTCTTTTTCTTAGATCTAATTGCCATTTCTATGCGTTTATTTGTTTATTTTTCTTATTTTCGTTTTGGTTGTTTTTATTATGTTTTCGATCTGTTGTTTATTGATTTTGTTCTGGAAATTCTGCTGCCTTTTGTGTCGTTATTGTCATATAATTAGTTATTTGATTTTCTTGTTCTCTCATTAAAGGAATTGTCGCTCTTCTGTTCGTTTTTAATTTCGAAACAAAAATTTGGATCATTAGGGATTATATTGATAGTTGTGGATTCTTATGTTTCATCTTTTAGGGATTGCGATTGTTTTGTGAGGACTGGAACATTTTGTTCATGTAGGAAATGATGGATCTGGAAATGGATGTCTTTTTGTTTTTATTTTCTGTGTCCGTAATGTCATTTCTTAATGCTGTATGACCCTTGTTTTTGCATTGGCTTTTGAAATCATTAATGTTTGAAGTTTTTAATTTAAGATTTCTTTAGGGAATGCCATTTGGGAGCTCTTGAGGGTGAAATTTGATAGTTACAATGAGAAGATAGCTTCTAGGGGACGGGACAATTTTGAGGACATTAGCTTTTTGGATTATTGTTTTCTCATATTACTTTTTTCACTAGTTTTTGTATTTTTGACTCATTGTTTTTATTTGCATTATTTCCATCAAGATATCGCTTTTTCATGTTTATTGTGTGAAACTAAATGATTGGGGTCCTTGTGTTCTTTGTTGTCTTGCTGATAATGTAGACCTTCTTTTTTTCCCCTTTAATCGGTTCTGCTTTGAGGTTTAGAAACTTTTTATTTTCTTCTAGTTGATAATGGACTCGGAGTTATTCTTGGGTTGTTTCATTATAATTACAAAGTTTCCTTCGATTTAATAATTATTAACTTGTTATAAAGTCTTGTTTTCCAATAATTTCACAGGCTATGCTTGGATGCTGTGTTATATACTGTGCGTCTTAGTCATTTTGTTCTGATTCAATTGCAGGCTGCATCACTACTAAGGAACTTGGAACTGTAATGCGATCACTGGGCCAGAACCCAACTGAAGCAGAGCTTCAGGACATGATAAATGAGGTTGATGCTGATGGTAATGGTACCATTGATTTCCCAGAGTTCCTTAATCTGATGGCCCGCAAGATGAAGGACACTGATTCCGAGGAGGAGCTCAAGGAGGCTTTCCGGGTCTTTGACAAGGATCAGAATGGTTTCATTTCTGCTGCTGAGCTCCGCCATGTCATGACAAATCTTGGTGAGAAGCTCACTGATGAGGAGGTTGATGAGATGATCCGTGAGGCTGATGTGGACGGCGATGGTCAGATCAACTACGAGGAGTTTGTCAAAGTCATGATGGCTAAGTGAGGACCACTCAACCAAATCTATAATTGAAATGCATAAAAAGAAAAAGGGAAACAGGGTAGATAAGTTTGATGAGATTTCTATTTCCCTTTAGGACATCTTCATTTGGTGTTATTAGCTTTGGTTGGGTTGTTTGTTTTTCTTGTTTGCATTGTTTTATGGCACTTTTCATTACTATCTACTTGTTCGCTCTGTTTCTTGTTTAGTAGTTTGGCTTGTTAGTTTCTCTCTTTTAACTTTGGTATTTTCTTTCCATCTTCGGAATTATGAACCTAGAACAATTGGGATCTCGGATGTTTTTGCTTGTGGATTATTAATTTTTGATGATATTCCAAATCTGAGAGTCACCATTTCTTCGGTTTATGTGCATCATGCTTATGAACTGTTTGTGAGCTGTTAACAGTATGAAAACAAATAGAAGTTTTGTTTTCAAAATCGGTTTAGTACTTGGGATGGATGTGTATTTATCACGGCAACTGTTAATAAATTATTTTCTTTCCTAATTCTACCTATAGAATACTTAATTTCTCACCCCAGTTCTTGCAGAGCAGCATGAATTATCTTTGCTCTCTGTGCCAATTCGAATACCAATAGTAATAATTTTTTGATAAGATAATTTAGTGGAATAATACAATTCAAAGTATTTTTAGGTGTCTTAGGAGTTATTTCCTGGTATTTTGGTTTTAATCCTGTTAACTGTTAAGGCTGCATATTTGACCTGTTTAGGCTTAGCCTACGGGAATTGAGAAGGAAATTAAAGGGAAAGTATGCATTTTGATTTTTCAGTTTGCTTGTTTGACAAATTGAGGAGGGGAAGTAATTGAGACTGGGAAGGAAAGTGGTGAGAAAAATTGGGGATCAGTTACCGACCCTTTTTATTTTGTGCTTTTATATAAGCTAATATTTATTTATTTTTTAGTGGAGTAAGCTAATATTTTTCTCATCTGGACTTCATTTTTTTTTTTTTTTTGTTCAATTCTGTCTTATTGTAAAATGCTGATATAGTAGTATTGATCAAATTAAATATTTTTTTTTTGTTATATTAGCATTAAGGGAGTTTTATGCACTTTTTACGAATTATATAGAGGTAAGATGAAAAAAAAAAAAGAATTTAAGTGATTAAATGGATAAAAAAATCCGGAAAAGACTAAATATAGAAAACGAAAATTCGTTATTCGTTATCAAAGCAGCTGGGTATATTACTTAAGCCTTCTTTTTTATTAAAAGAAAAGGGACAAAATATTAAAGTAAATCTTTAGTTTGGACCCCACACGAAACAGGGGATTATCTGTTGATGTCACTTTCCAAGTAGAACTTCATAAGACACTTGCAAATCCTTGCTAATGGCCGGTTTTGATAGGGTGTAGATAAGTATTCAATTCCTGTGAAGAAACTTCTCATATTCTACTCTGCATATTTACCGCTTAGAGCATTTATAATCTACAATTGGGTCCATAGAGAATTTAGAAAGTTTTGGCTTTTATTACTAAGCTTGTGAAAGTGATGTAAAGAATTCTTTGTTTTAAGTTGTCCATAAATTGGCTTTATATCTAATTTTCAAAAGAGAAATACTGCTTGTTCTAAGACTTTTTGTTCCGGTTTGTTCTAATTATCATAAAATATATTCTATTATAAATTGGACTAAATTGGATAAAATAAGTATGTGAATGAATATAGTATAAATATTTTATACTAATTAGGATAAATTGAAAAAAAAAAAAAAGGGACATGTGGCATTAGTCTTGCCAAAATTTTGCAATCATCAATAATACAACTCAAAACCGACAAATCAAGCCAAGGAGAATCAATGGCATTGATCACTGCAAGTGAATCTGACTCAACTGCGATATTATTGTTCCGGCCTCTAGTCTTCACCCAACCTAGGCATTCTCGAATACTTGGAGCTTCAATGATGACAAAGTTAAAGATGCCATTAAATGATTAACCTGTACCTGTACCTGCACGTAGCCACCTCCCATCAAACGCCCCAAATTATCTCTACCAATAAAACTCATACCTCAGCAATAAGAGTTTAGAAACACTGCACCATCAACATCTACTTTGATTTGAGCGTGCGAAGGAGCTTTCCACTTCGAAGGCCAATCCCGTGAAGGCGGAGAGGTGGAAGAGAGAGAGCTTGTATGAGACTTGCTGGATCCGAAGCACAAAAGCTAAGTTCAAAACATAACTTACCTGCTGGTTTGAAGTAGGTTCTCAAATCGTTTTCTTCACCTTAAATTTGGACTTGTTAATTGGAATTATATTGACGTACTTCAAGCCATTTATGGTGCAATCTCATCAGGGACAATACCTATATTGTTGTCTAACTTCAACTTTTTGCATATTCGGATGTATATCATTTGACAAATTTTTAAGTCGACTCATTTTATTATATCATCTATAAACTAATTCAATTATACAGTGATATGCATTTAATTATTTTATAGAAAAATTGCTATTTGTTCTATGTGATTTGATATAATATATTAGTATTCTTATGAAGTTTGAAAAATATATTATTTGTCTATCTATTTTATTTTTCGTTAAACTATATAGTCATTATATTAAATTTTAAGGTATTTATCGTTAGTAAGAAAAAATATTCTCTTTTGTTGTATTAGTGCGGTATATCAAACTTTCAGAGGGTAAATAATATAATTTTTAAACTTTAGAGAATACTAGTGTATTATGTCAAAACATATGAGACAAATAATATATATTCAAATCTCAGAGATAGAGCTGACAATTTGGGATACGATATAATTAAATGACACAGACTTAAACAAATATGAGTTTAAATTTAATGAATATTGATTATAACCGTGTCAACGATTAAGATACGAAAAAAACCATGTCATAAACATATTTTACCTACTTAACCAGTTAAAACATGATTATAATATTTTAAATATTTATAATATATTTATAATAAATTATGTTAAAATTAATTGTATTAGTATATTTTATATATAAATAAGTATTGTATATCATTATTTTTATAATTATATTAAAATTCATGAATAATTGTGTTCCGTATCATGTATGTATACATATATAACCAATTTTAATTGATCGCGTAAAATAGTTTTGTATAGTATAACGGGTATACGAAATACAATATGATCAGACGCGATACGATTAGATATGACACGAATTGCCAGCTATACTCAGAGATACTAATATATTATATTAAATCATATAAAGTAAATAATAATTATTTCTTATTTTATCCTCATTGGTCATATAAATACAATATGTATTAATTTAATGTGGTAGATTGAATTTATTTAAGAATTTTTCATTGCATTGTATGTTATGTTGGCCAAACATCATACATTTATTATCAAAACAAAAACAAAGAAACAAATATACATTTATGTCACCATTCTTCTCTATGGTTCACATGTATTTGTATTTCAATATCCTTAGAACGTCAATAGATTGTCCTCTTAGCATCGATTTCTCTTTCAAGTCACTCTCTTTCTCTCCTCAAGCATGAAAGAATTGGCTGGGGGTTTTGGAGTTTATAGTATTGTTGAGACAAGTAAAATGAAATTGGATTTTTTATAGTCGATATCATGGACTTCGTTATCACGAGAAATGCTAATAACACTTTCTTTTCAATATTTTTTTTTTTTGGATACTTGCTCTATGATTAGTCTGCATCAAAAATTTAATGATATAAACCAACAAATTGTTAGAAAAGAAAATGCTAGCTGCTAAGCATTTCCCTTTCATCATTGTTCACTCTCGAAAAAACTTCATGAAATATACACTTTCATACTAAAACTTAGAGAGTATTTGTTTGAATTTTTTTAATTTAATTGACTGATTTTTTAAATTTTTTATAAACTGATTTTTTCAAATGTGTCTTTGAAAAAAATATTTATTTAACTGTTTATACTAAAAATAGTTTTCATAACTCAAAAAAAATTAAAAATATAAATTTTTTTCCTAAATAAGTATTGAAACTATATTCCAAATAGAACTTTAATCATTTATAACATTTCTGATGCAGCTGCCAAACTCTCAATTTCCCTTTTGCTTGTGAATGTTCCCAAAATAAAGTATTGAAAAAGAATTATTAAATAAAAAGTTTAATATATATATATATTAATGAAAATGATATTAGGTGATTTCACTAGGATTAAAATATTATTAATTATTTTTAAATTTTAAAAAAAAAGTAGTTAAGATAAAATTATTTTTAATTTTAAAAAATTTAAAATTATTGAGAAAGACAAATAATATAAAAATGTATAAATGTTTAATCTAAACTTACAATAAATTATTAAGGATAAAATTAGAAAAATAAAATTTAAATTTTTTTATTATATAAAAATAACATATAAATAAAATTTAATTTTTTTAAATGACAATTAAAATGGAACTGTAGGAGTAACACTTTGTTATATATAAATCAATGTTATTATTCATTCCTATTCTCTTAGAGGCACAAATCCAACAAAAGTTGTACTATATGGATAGATGAGCAATGCAGGCAGCATATTGACACTTGTGTTAAGTATTAAAAATGATTGCGCTTTATTTTTTTTATTTGCTCACACAAATTCAGATTAGATTCTTTTCTTTAATAAGTAGATTTTAATAAAATTTATAGGGTAATTTATTAAAAAAAATTATAAATTTTGCACTTTATTATTTATATTCAATTTTTTTAAAATTTAAATTTAATTATATATATTTTGAATTTTGTAACAAATTTTATATTAGATGAACTGAACTGAACTTCAAATTTACATGTGTATAATATAGAAAATATAAAAAATATTAAAAAATAACGTTCATATACAGTGAATCTGATGTTGAAAAGAAATTGCCACATGCACAAAAGCGGTACTATTTTACACAGTATAAAATTCAATTTGAAATTTTTTATATTTGAAACAGTCGATTTTGGGTACGTTTCTGTAATAATTTTAAATTGTAGCTATTTCAAATTAAATTTTGAACTGTATAAAAACAACATCATTTTAGTATAGATGGTCACATTATAATTTTTTTTACATCAGATCTATTATGTATGCCACATTATTTTTTAATATTTTTTATGTTTTTCCAGATCATCGCCATATAGGTTCGGAGTAAGGTCCAATCCATCCGAGATAAGATTTGTTACAAAATCTAAAATACATATAATTAAACTCAAATTTTTAAAAAAATTGGATATAATTGTGATAAAATACAAAATTTATAATTTTTTTTTTTGTAATTTACCCAAATTCACATTATAGGCCAATTTGATAAAAAAAAATATTTTTTAGAAAACAAATTTATATTTTAATTTTTTTTAATTTTAAAAACTGTTTATAGATAGAAATAAATAAATAAATAAAATTTTTTTAAATAAATTTTAAAAAAATAATTTATAAAAAATTAAAAAATCAATTAATTAAATAAAAAAATATAAAATATACTTTTATAACAGTTAACATCAGTTGTAATACTGTATAGTTAAACAAAAAATTATTACTATATAAACTTTTTTTTTTTAAACTGATTACTATATAAACTTAAACACCCTGAAATGATATGTATATATATAATAAGAGATGTGAAGAAGAGGGAAGAGAGGATCACAAAAACAAAAACTGAAAATGACCTTATATGAGTATTACCCCTTGTGTTTATCCAAAGTGATATTAGTCGTTTGTCTGCAAATCGAAAAGTTTTGGATCAGAATGATCTCTCTGTCTTTGCTCTGACGTTGCAATTACTCATCATTTCCCTTCTTATTTTATTATCGCAAGAAAAATTACAGCAAAGCAGCAATCTAACTGTATTCTAATGCAAATCCTTCCAAAATCCCAGCTACAGATGTTAATGGTATTGATCAGTACTCTGCTAGATCTCTAAAAGAGCTGGACAGAGTGTGTTTGTTTGTTGATTGATTTTATAAGGAAAAGAGAGAAGAAGAGGAAAATGGGGAATGTAAACGGACGAGAAGAGGGAGGAAATGGAGCAGATGAAGATGGATTCAACCCTCATTCAATTCGCAACATGGCTGCCGATTCCATCCCTAATGTTGTTGATGTTACCAATTCTAATAATAATAATAATACGCCGCCTCATAGCCCTGCTCGCTCTGCTTCCCCCTTTTTGTTCGCTCCTCAGGTTTCCTTTCTCGCCAATTTTTACTCCTTTGCCTCTTTTCATATATAGTTGCATTCTATGCTATTGATCCGTTAATAGGTACAGCTGAAAATGACTGAATTCTACTTTGTCATGTCAACTACATGTCATTGATTTCCTTAGCTTTTTTTTTATTATTTGTAATGGAATGTGTGAAATTACACAACTTTTATTGCTGAATCTGAATGGCTTGATGATTAAGTTTGGGGATAATTTCACTTGCACAAAAATATCTTTTTTAATTTTTTTTTCCATAAAAAATGCTAAAACTTTTTTTTTCCGTAAAAATTACTTAGGACAATTTTATAATTGAATTTTGATGAAATGATACTGAAATGCTTACATATAATGCCATATTATCGTCTATATAGATGCAACATCAGCAAATTCAAAAAATTATAGTACACATCAACAATTCAGTCAAAAAATTGCCTTTTGAGTGATTTTTAAGGAGGGAAAAAAAATAAAGTTGAGTGATTTTTTTTTGGGGAAAAATTAAAATAGTTATTTTTGCATAAGTTATCAAAAGTAAAATGACCTTGGTAAAATTAACCCTTAAGTTGGTTAGTGTCTATATTGTTCTTCTAGTATCTTTACGCCAATATTACATAGGTATAATATTTGAGGTAAATGAGAACTTCTTTTGTATTTGCATAATTCTCATTTTGTATTTACTAATTTATAAAGACTATTTATCTGTCCTCAATAACTGCACCAAGCCTCCCTTAAATGATTGTAAAAATGGCTTGCTTTCCTTGAGCAAATCAGTGAAGTATAGGCTTAATTCACTGATCATTTTGCTGAAGGTGTTTTAGAAACTATCCTATTAAATATATGCTTAGTAAAATATTGCTGCATATTTAACTGAGTTGCACAGCTCTAGTTAAAGCTGAATTCTAGTAGTACATGTTAGTTCATTGAGGAAGATATGAAGAACGTCTGAGTTGTGAGTAATTTATTTTCCAATTACCCTCAAACTAAAATTACTTAAATGGCTTCATTTTCTTGGATGTTTGCAGATTTCTTATAAATCACAGCCTTTCCTATTTTGTACATTTGCAGCTTCCTGTAGCTCCCTTACCGAGGGCTGATGGTCCACCTTTTCTAAAAGAAAGATGGCAAACTGAATCGCCTGGGGATCTTGATCATCCTCCTGAACAAGGAATCCCTACAATTATCTCATGGAATTATGGTGGTAATGAAGTATTTGTGGAAGGGTCTTGGGACAACTGGATGTCAAGGTAAGCTAGCTACATAATGTATGTTTGGAACTCTTTCATATAGCGGCTGTCAGAATAAGCACAAGCTTGTCAATTAAAGACAATTAAAGTTGCTTTCCAAGATAGCTTGATGTATTGTGGTCTGAAGAACTTAAATCTACTAAACTATGATTTTCACTTTTTCGGACATTGTATCTAAAGGATTCTTTTTCAGAAAAGCAATGTCAATCTCATTTCCCAAAACATTATAGACATTGAATGTTGGGAGAATTAATGCATGTTAAAGTTAGAAAAATAATTGCTGTTGAAAAAGAACAAAAAACCATGTTTGAACAAATTTTAACCGGGCTTATCATTTGTGGTTGCAGGAAACAATTGCAGAGATCTTGCAAGGATCATTCTATTGTCATGGTCCTACCATCAGGTGTATACCATTGCAAGTTCATTGTCGATGGGGAGTGGAGATATATTCCAGATCTTCCTTGTGTAGCCGATGAAATGGGCCACATTTGTAATCTTCTTGATGTTGATGTAAGTATCTATGGCCCTGTAGTACCATCTTAGACACTGAGTTTTATTTCTTCATTATTGAATGTAGATGTCTCTCATACTAATGAATTTGATTTTATATGTTTTTGTTTTACATATAATTATACAATGTGCCACATTTTCAGATACTATGATAGAAGAATATAGCGACTCTCTCTCTTCCCCATCACGCATGCATGTACAAAGAAAATATATACTAGTTTCACCCTTTTGTATGTGCATCAGGTCCCCATATTCAAGGTGACTTGAGCATCATATACATCTATCCAAATAGGCTGCTGGGGTACATTGATAAAATATTTGCTATAGTTGGCACAAATATCATTTATCTTTCAATTTTTTTACCTATATATAACACATAGCAGATTGAGAGCACAGTACCTTAATTATGCAGATCTATAGCAATTTTCCTCATACTTATAATGTATCTTATGCTAGAAACTCTTTGGGTAAGTTCCCGGCGATGTTTGTTGAAATATAAGTAGATATTAGGATTAGTTGTTTATAGTTCTCCTCTATACTGTCACTTGTTGGGCAATGATTTAATGACTAGTTCTAGATAAGTTGGTTCTCCTAGAAACCTGCGTGATCCTTTTGCCTAGCGCTACCTTTTTTTTTTTTAATTAAATATCTCAATATGATCAGCCATGTTCCCCAACCCCCCCTCCCCCTCTTTTTTTTTTTTTTTACTGAACCATGTCCCTTTTTCAATCAATTAATTTTGACAACAAAGGTGCTCTCTTGACTCATGGACACTTAATGCATTTCAAAGTCCAAGTTCTGTTCACAAAGCTGGGGAAAACTTTTGTTAAATTCATTTGCACTATCCTTGTCCTGTGCATGGGCTCTGTCCAGTGTCCACATAGCCTTAGTTGCTTCTCGTCCTTTTTCAGGACTTTGTATAAGAATAGCGAAGATTGATGATCTCAACCCTAATTTATATTGAGGCTCTTCATGCGGTGTTTGGAGACACCGCTTTGATTTCTCAATTTCTTTCTTATTGGGTTGGGCAAATTTTAGGAACAACATTTTATTGATGTTGGAGCATAAATAGCAAACCTGCTCTGTAAGCCCCATGAAATTCATGGTTGCTAATTAGCGTCTGTGTATTAGAAGCAATCTATAATGGTCCTTAAGGTTTGTCCTTCCTTTAGGGTTTAAATTATTTAGCCATTAATATAATGTTTAATTTGAAAGAAATGCAATTATTTTCACCCTCTAGAAAGAAACCCAAGCCCTGTCATTCTTCTCACATTTTTCACATAAACCTACATAACTCAAAAAATATATATATACATATATATATAAGGTTAATGACCTCTGCTTGATCTTATCTGTTTCTGCTTTTCTTATTGACTGTCCATCCAAGAGTCAAATATCTGCCATGAGGAGTCTTTGGGGTATCATTCAGAACAAGTCACCTTTGACATCCCATGATTCAGATTGTTACTATTTAAGATAAGATTACAGGATAAGAATTCTGCTTTCCTGGAAAATATTGCAAATTACAATTTTAACCCATGATTTAAATGTAAGGAAACAAATAAAAAGGGTCTGGCATTTATATGATTGCAGAATGGCTTGACTTGGATTTATCAGTTATTTTGCTTCCTTGTGCAGACTTAATCCTTGGTCCTTGATTCTAAATTTTTCTGGTGATGTTGCAACTTATTGATTGCATTTTCAGACTTGGATTTATCTATCTGGTTATCAATTTCAGAAACTGTCTTGGAGTTGATAATATGAATATGCTTCATAGAAATATTGTTTTAGGCTTTCTTAAAGAATAATGCTAAGGGATGAAACACTCTCTCTTACTCTATGAGTATGAGGTGGTATTTGACTGCCAGATTACTAGTTCAGTGTTCCATACATAATCAATCATTTTATTGTATGTGTTTGATAACCATTCTTCTAAAATTTTACAGTCTTGTGCTGCGGAATGTCATTCACTCAATATCATGGAATAAAAGATAGATAATCATTAGGATTATCATTTGTTATTTGATGCAGGATTATGTACCAGAAAACCTAGATAGTGTGGCCGGCTTCGAGGCTCCGCCATCTCCAGACTCTACTTATAACCAGTCATTTCCAACTGAGGAAGATTTTGCAAAGGAGCCATTAGCGGTTCCGCAACAACTACATCTTACTGTCCTTGATATGGAAAATTCAAGTGAAGCTTCTACTTCCAAGCCTCAGCACGTTGTTCTTAACCACCTTTTTATGGAGAAAGGATGGGCACCGCAGTCTCTAGTTGCTCTTGGACTTACTCATAGGTTTGAGTCAAAATATGTAACTGTTGTCCTTTATAAGCCACTTAAAAGGTAGCACCCACTTTTTTTCTTTTAATGCAGCTTGGCTCTGTAAAGGAAAAATGGTCTCTTTTGTTATACGGATTTGTGAATGTATCTTGTTCATATAATGCTCGAGTTCTAATGTCTGCCATGTTTTGCTGTTGTACTTTTAACCTTTCATTTTTAAGCATTTTCTTTTAATTTCATCTTCTTCGATGCTTGTTGGGGGAAGAGAATTTGAGTGCCCGAGTTACTGAATTTCCTTCTCATCTCTTGCATTTTCATACGAAGGAGTTGATGAAATTCAAAATGGTGAGTTCACTATTATTAAGCAGCGTTTAGGCGCCTACACGAAGGTGCTTAGTCTACCATGGTTGTATTATGAGATTAATTCCTGTAGAAATTAAACTGTAGATAATGGCGACAGGGAAATGATTTGAGGAAATGAGACTGGAACTGTTCTTGATCTTTATTTCTTTTACTGTTTCTAGTTGTATATTTGCAGATAGTTGGTAATTGTCTCTTCTGCGATCCAATCAAAATTTTAGCTTGAAAATGGACGAGGGGCTCAAAGTCTCAGACTCGGTTCAATAAAAGAAATGTTAATATCCTCCGATTGCAAGCTGTAACATCAGATCAGGTTGCAAATTATATCGTGCTTCGTAGCAATTTTCTAAATGAAATGAACTTTCATAACCATCAGATACAGTGGCAATTTATTTATCATCCGTTTATTAAAAAAAATTTATTAACAATAAAGTAAAAATTTATTATCTATAAATTATATTATGAATTGAAAAAATAAAATAAAAATTTATTATCTATAAATTATATTATAAATTAAAAAATAATTAAAAAAATATAGTGTATTTATTAAATTAAATACACTATTTTTCTCAAGAGAATTCAGTTTCATACCTAGAGATTAAAACAAAAAAATAATATAATATATATTAAAGTAGGGTAAATTTCACTTACAATTTTTCAATTATATAACCCGTAACAACTCAATACTCGAAAGATTATTTATAATACAAAAGTACTCAAATTATGTAAATCGTAACAACTCAATACCTCAAATATTATTTGTAATACAAAATTATCTCAATTTTTATTTTATAATACAAAAATACTTCAACTTTTATTTTGTAACTAAATAGTAATTTCGTCTTAAATTTTTAGTCTCCCTAATATAAGTGTGATATGAAATATTCACATCAGATAAATTTTAATAAAAATAAGATTAGCTATAATATCTACATCAGATAAATTTCAATTTTGCTAACTGGATATTACAACTAATTTTATTTTTATTAAAATTTATTTGGATATTTCATGTCATACTTCTGTTAGATAGACTAAGGGGGTGTTTGAGATAATTGTTGAGTATGCCAGAAGTATATTTTGAATTTTCTAATTTAATTGACTAATTTTTTTAATTTTTTATGAATTTTTTTTCAAATTTGTTTCTGGAAAAAATATATATTTATTTGTTTTTACTAAAAACAGTTTTCAAAACTTAAAAAAGTAAAAAATACAAAACTTTTTTTCGAAAAGTATTTTTTCCAAACACAATGCTAAACGAACTGTAATAGCTGAAAACATAAATACTATTTAGTTACAAAATAAAAGTTGAGGTACTGAGTTGTTACAATTTACATAATTGAGATAATGAATTGTTACAATTTACATAATTGAGGTACTGTTAGCGAAATCCACTCATTAAATTAAATACACAAAGAAATAAAAAGAATTTTTATTAATAAACTAATGAACTTTTACTTTATTTCTAATGAGCCTACAGTTTTATAACAAATGAATATATCACTACAAAGTAATAAATTTTTACTTTATTGCTAATAAACATAGAATTTATAACAAATGAACTTAAATTGATAATAAATCTATATTTTATGAAAAATAAACATTTATTAAGAAACTAATGAACATTTAATTTATTCATAATGAACATATAGTTTATAACAAATAAATATTTTTAATAAACTAATAAACATGCTTAAAATGAATGATTAATATTTACAAAATTATCTCATCTTTTTGATACTGTATAAATTTATTTTATTTATAAAATTATTACTACATTTTATACATGTGATAAACTATTAATCTATAATACTACAAGGATCGGGATGCGTATTATAACAATCCAGATCAGGTAGGCTGGCTGGAGCTACGTCACCATTTGATTTCAAGAAAGTCCTAGAAAGGCAATTTTTTGACATATTTCGAGAGAGAAAATTGATTCAAAAAAAGCACTTACTTTAGATAATAATTCACTTTTGAAAGTTCAATACATCTTAAATTAGTCAATGTAGAATCAATTTTGGTATTCCGAATGCAAAAGTTCTGCAGAGAAAAATTAAATAAATAAAATCTAATGTTGGAGTAAAAATAAAAATAGAATCTGTATTTATTCAATTATCACAGGGTCACTACATTGATAATCTTCCTTTTTGTTTCTACCTTTCCTCCACTTTTTTTTTTTTTTTAAACTTTATGTACATATTACAACAAAAGGAAATTTCAATGGCAGTTAACAAACAGGCACCTCTCTGAGCTTGCAGACAATTCTTGAAAAAGCTTATATCCCGAAGCCAGAAACTCCTCAGGATGAAAGAAAGAAAGAAATAAAGAACAAAACAAGCCTCGGAAGTGAGAAGCCCTTCCATACAGGTGCAGATGAAAATTTCCCCAAAATACAATTTACAAAACCAACTTCTCTCATCCAACAAAACATAAGAGGCCAAGTCATACTCCCTGTTTATCAGAACTGATTTTCAAAATTGGGAGCATGTCACCACCAGACAAGTGATTACTACTATCAACAGTTAATGTTTTTCTTCTTTTACATGCTTCTCTTTTGCGCGGAAGTCTTCCAAGCTCCGGTACTCTTCCCTGAGTAACTTTTCTAGTTCTGGGTGTTTTCTTAGTGGTTCTTTGTGGTCACGTAGTCCACGATAATGGTGGAATGCCCTAACACCCACAGCAACAAACAACAACAACAACAACAACAATAATAATAATAAACACAAACAGCACAAATGATTAAAGTTAGACAAAACAAGACCTAATTTGCAGCAGATACTGCAATATATTGGATTCAATTTCCTCGAGACAAACATCATAACAATTCTCAGAGTTCTTCACATACTAACATTAAGTATTCTCGTACCAAATTATAAAAGTTCAAGGACTCCGACTCTGTAAAAATCACAATTATTCAATTCTCAAAGTAAATAGATGGAATACTTGAACTCTTCCTAAAATTCAACTCTAGTTTTGTGGGCATAAATGAAATGATGCCCTTGATGAACCCATAAACCAGCTCTATAAAAGTTGTGTTCACCTAGGACATCACTTCAGTTACAACATTCGTCCAAATGGTTATAAGACCAAAACAAAAACCTTTAACCAACCTCTAAAATCATTCTCAACCTTCACAAGTTTCCACAATAATTTGGAATTCATACAGTCCTTACTGTTTCCTTCCAACTCTGTTCTCATTTGAAAAAATAAATAAAATAAAATAAAGTTGTTCCACTTGTCCAACTGTATTGCTTTCTTTCAAGTTAAAGAAATTTGCAAAGCCCTAAAGTAGTGATTTTTAAATGGACTGCTATTCTCCTAAAATTTAAAATCGGTTGATGCAAATATTTAGATCCCTAAACAAAAGTGTCGGCATAATATAACTAGAGTTGAGCTAATACTCATATACTTCTTTTTTACACTGGTATTTAGTGTTTTTCTGCAATCACTTGTCCATGTTTCTAAGAAAAGTTGGTTATAACATAATATCTCAACCATATATGTATTAAAATCAACTAATTTCCATAATGTATATTATATTGATATGGTTCTATGTTTCTATGCATGTGTGTCTGCATCTGTGGTCTATTACTAAATAAGCATGCCTTGCTCAAACTTTCAAGAAGGGAAGCTAAATGTGCATCACAGTAGCAGCAGGAGGAAAAATTTCGGGTAAGTTACCAATATTTCTCAAGGCCATAATTATTGCCTTTGTGATAGTACTCAAGAGTAAGCTCTTCAAAATCCCTGTATAAATCCTCACTGAATTTATTCTCCAAACCATAACTGAAAAATAAATAATTTCAACATCAATTAACATGATAATAACATAATGTAACAGTAAGCAAGCAAATTAGTATCCATTTGCTTTGCTCCATCAAACAGCAGAAGTATAAGTTGAAAATTATGGAAAAGAAAAGAAATGCCAATGGTCAGAATTAAGCAGAAAATCTTATTCGGAAGCTGAAAAAGAAAGCTTAACTCATCAGTATTACCTGTAGAATCTGAAAAGACACTCAATCCCATAATTGTAATTAGCAGATGCATCTTCCAGAGCTAATTTCCGGAACTCATTATACATAGAAGGAACAAATATATCTCTAAGGAAATATGACCAAAACCTATATAGTGTGTTCATTTCCTGCATAAAAATAAACAAAAAATCAAACTAAACTGGAAGAATTCAACACTGTTCCAAAAATTGGGGGGAAAGTTGACCATCAAAAACCAGCATTTAAATCATGCAAGTAGTGCTTTAATAATTGTTCCTAGACAAACTCAGTTCTCACTTGCAAAAGAAAGCAGGTTGCTTAGTTGCTTGTAAACTATAAGTTATATAGAAAGAGAAAGTGAGAGAATCATAAAATTCTCATGCAAATATTACCCAAATTTCAGTCAAAACAAGCACGCAAAGTCTCCCATCTTCTTGGTTATTTCTAAAACCATAGAACATAAAAATAATAATTCTTTTAAAGAGGAAAATTCAGAGAGACAAACCTCACTACAACCAACTCCCATTTTCTTTCTGTCACTCAGGCAGCGCTTATGAAACTTCAGGTACCTAAACAGTGAACACACAGGTAAGCCAACTTTCAAAAGAGGCCAATAAATCACCTCACCCCCACACAAACAATTTGCTTACTTCTGCTGCTTAAAGCCATTTTCTTCTAAAAGTTGATGGCTTGGATGCTGAAATGGAGGGAATGACTTTGGTATAGAACCCACTGGTGGACTACTGCCTGAGAGAGTGCCATGTGGTGAACCACTCAATTTTGAGGACCTAGTGCTGCAAAATTGAGATTCAGATACATATTAGCTTAACAAAAACTAAAAAAGAAGCCAACTAACTCAGATATATTTGTTTGGCAACTTGGAAACAATATCAGTAACTACAGAAACCAGTTATAACTGCAACACGAATGCAAATAAACCAGCAGTAAGACTTCAGTTTCAAAAAAGAAATTCCAAAGCGCAGGCAACATTTGATTTATACTGACCCATGATTTTCAGGAGGTGTAGAGCTAAAGAAAAATCCAACTGAGTTACTCGGCGGACTTTCTGATATGGTCCCAAAAGAATTAAGACCAGTGCCATGATTCCTGAAGTTGGAGAAAAATCGTTGTTTATGGGATGACTGATGCTTGGAAAAACCTTTATTTTGTTTTCTTAAATTACTAGAGCTTCCAGACTCTTCGTGACCACCACTTCCAGAGGAATTTTCACCAGCTTTTGAATTTGATACTCCTGGAGCACTATTTATAGATCTTGAGTTCCCATCTCTGCTATCAAAACTAGAACTAAGTTTTCTGTGATTAGATCGCTTAGTTTTAAGCTCCTGGAAATAAAAATCATTTTTCAAGGATCATCAGATGTTATGGTCAAGGAAACAAACACAGGAATAAAAACTGAGCAATTTCAGCTAAAAAAATTCTTGCAACAAACATAACAAAAGCCTCAACCTGTTCATAGAAATATAGTCCATCATTAATTGCACAAGCTTGCTCTTTAGGAATTGATTTGGATTCTTTACCAACAGATTTAGATCCTTCACGTGCTCTGTTATTCTGCACAGCAAAGACAGAAAATAAAATGCCAACAAATTGATAACCAACAAGATCAAGAAATTTGTGACCATACTGTTACCCTTAAATTGCATGTTTAAGAAAAGATAGAGAGGCAAACGAGGGAAAGAAGACATGATAAGCAGAAAAAGAGCTAAATTTCCAAATGGATGTTTATTCCTTGCAATCCTCATAAACATAGAATGTAAGATTAGAAAGCAACAATTCACATATATATCCTGCATAGATAGCACAACAAGAATGCATTTGGTGTATTTGTCAGGCGCAGTCAAGAGTCTCACCTAGCTACAAATACCTTACAAGCTTCCAAGAAAACAGCACAGAAACCCACTCTCTCTGTCTCTATCCCACTAGATCCCCACACTGCCAACCCACCAACTAGCTTACTTATCATATCAAGGATTTACCCTAATTGTGAGGTCTTCCCATCCACCAATCTAATCTATCACATTTGAATGTCCATTTGGATTGCCTATTCTTCCTGTGCCTCTTCCAGAATCATAATACTAGTTCTTTCCTTTTCCACCTAATCATGAAAAGCCCATTTACATCTCACAACTCCAACAAGGAAGAAAGTGCTTGCATAACCCAATGGTTCAGAGAAAAGGAGACTGTCCCCAAATTCTCAAACATACATCATGAATCCACTTGTGAACACTTGAAAGAATGAGTAATTCCTGAGAAAAACCAACTCCACTCCCAACTATGAGAACCTTAAGCTCTTGCTTCCTCTGTTTCACTCACCCAAAATCAAGAGGGACCTTTCTTGCTCATGGAAATCATGAGGTTGTTCCAAATTTCTTGAGATGAAATGCAATTTTCTGAGGAAATGATGTTCTGTATTATGTAAAAAAAATATTTCCCTCACACCCATGCCTCAACTCATACCCTCCTCAAATGCTCCAGCTCATGCAGAACCTCATATTTCCCTTCTTCAACCATCAGCCACTAAATCCAGAATGGTAACCTTCCCCACAGTAAAATCCCATGTGACCATGAGAAAAGACAAAGATGCCTCTTTAAATATGAAGGTCAATGCCAATCCCATGAACCAAACATCCAAACTCCTAAAAGACAGCCAGTAACATTACCAAACTTCAAATACAAACCAAAGGAAGACCACCTAATCCTCACAATCAAACCCTCAATCATATTTAACACAATCAGCCCATGGATATCCACGCCTTTTGTTCTAGTACAAGAGGATATTGAACATCACATTACTGAAAAAATAAATTAAAGAACATATAAACAAAATGATAGCCTGCTCTCTAAGAAACATAAATATACAGCAAGCAGCAATACCTGGGTGACAATTACTAGTCTTTGAACATCCTGATCATTGACCAATATCTCATCTTCTTCATCTTCAGTCCTGTGGAAATTGTAAGGCCATAACTTAAGTCAACACAATTTATTTCATATAGCATGATAACACAAAAGACAAAGCAATAGAAAATACAGTGGAAAGAAATGTCAAAAAGATGTTCATTAAGAGAAAATTTACAAATTTATCTATTTTATTCATTGAATAGAATCTATGCTACACTATCAACGATAAGAAGGTTCAAAGGCATTGAGAAAGTTAATGCAGGGTAATGATAGAGGTGCCTTTACGATTGCAAGTGTCATCTGAAGGAATGTTTGAGGTTGCTCCTTTGACTTCAGAAGAGAGTTAAGAAATAATACATGTTTTGCAAAATAGATATGTAGATTGATGATCGAAAAAGGGAATTTCAAAGTACTTATAGGAGCCAAATATGGATAAACAAATAACATGTAGACAAATAAAATTACTAATATTCATCATTAAGTGAAATTATGTATATTTCTCTCTCTTGATTCTCTTTTGAGGCAGATTATAGGTTCTTGATTCATTGTTTCGGAGACTCAAAGCAATTACACCTTTGTTTCCCTCCCACACCCAACCCAAAGTACTTCTGCTAATTCTTGAGATGAATAACAATAATAGCCCTCCTTTAAAACACAATTCTCAACACTGTTTTTATTAGCATCTAATGGTCATGGCTTTCCAAGTATTTCCTTTCAAGAGACAGGAGTTCAAACAAACAAAACATCTCTAGATCAAAGAAACATGGTGAGAGAGAATTCTCAATGATCCTCAGAGCATACGAGACATAATGTAAAAGATTTGATAGCCACTGCTGAAAATCAATGAAAATAAATAGAATTGCTTTTCAAGAAATGAAGAGCATGAAGAAGTTATCAGCTGCTGTTCTTGGCAAGAAAACTAAAACTAAAAATAAAAATTTCATAAGTAAGCCACTGTTGAACAAATATTATCTGTGCATTAGATCCTAATTCAGTTGCTGACTTTAAGCTGTTCAACTTTTCCAATTTCAGGCCTGTGTGGAATCAGAATCTCATTTTCTTTAAGTTTAATTTCAATAAGACAATACATTATGTAATAGGTAATGTAGAAAGAGGTGGAAAGCTAAAGGCTGGAGATTTACAGAAAAGGTCATGCAGAAAAGTTTATAAATTTAAGTGCCTTGGCTTAAATGAAATAAAACTCTATCTTCCAGGAGGCTGGAGTAAGAACGAAATGAGCTAGAAAATTTACTTTTATGAGTTTATCAAGAAAAAATTCTCAGAATATGGAAGTACATGAAACTAAACATGGCTCACTAGTTTATACCATTAATCTAAAAACAACAGGTTGACATGTAATCTATGCAATGGTGTGAGGCAGCATGTCCATCAAGAGCATTATACCAAGTTTATGGCTTGGCTACAAGAAAAATTCCAACACAAATGTATGGATTTCCATGTAACAAAAACGATACAATTCAATGAATTTCAGAGATGACAAATATTCAGGGTCCAAAATATGGCTAATGCAAAGGGCCAGTTCAGTACAACAGTAAACTTACTACTTTCTAAACTTGGTCAGAGGTTTGCATTATAAAATACATCTCTATGCACAAAAGCATGGGGAAGATCCAAACAAAATTGACATACTTCATCTGATCCTTCCAAAGCGAGGAACCTCATGCACTAGGATGCCCATTTAACATGGCTAATGAGACAAATGTTGCACTGGATGAAAAGATGTTTCTATGACTTTCAATCAAATTATTCATGTATGAAGTTCAAGCAAGGATCCAAGTTGACCAAATATGATTGACCGATTTTATCATGAATCCAGTTGTCCGAAAAAATATATTTACTCATCCTCTCTGTCAATAGGTTGACAAGGTAGTGCCCGTTTATTTTGGGAACTTTTTACGAATTAACTGATTACATTGGCATCTGCTGTGGCAGAACTGAGGAAAGAAAAGGAGGGTGTCCTACCATAAGTACATAATAAGTTGAATGATTAAAAGATTGGGAATTTAGCAACAGGTCTGTCATATGTCATGTACTTGCTGCTAATAATAATAATAATAATTATTATTATTATTATTATTATTATTATTATTATTATTATTATTATTATCATTATTATTATTATCATCATCATCAAAGTAGTTGTATCTTTCAACATGTGTGCTATCCAATTCTCAAAAATGTAAAAAGGTGATTCTTATGATACAGAAATGATATCATTTCCAAAGCTGCAGTCAACAAGAAGTAAAGATAAAAACCACCCCAAAATTGTATGTCATGGCATCAGTCCCTAATACCAACTCTGATGTTTATGGTCTATACATATTAACCCTCTAGAGTGGAGAGTTCAGGGATCACAAAAATGTCATCAACAAATCATCACCAAAATTGATCGAGTAGAAGAGTAACATGAGATGCATAAATGAATAAAGAGAAGAAAATGATATAAAACCACGAACTACCTTCTAACTGAAGAAACTCCATCACTTTTTGGCATTTTCTGCTCAAGCTCCAGCTCTTCATCAAGCATAAATGTATTTGCAAAATCATTGGACAGATCACCAAGACTCTGCACAGTCCTGTTTAATGAAACTTCATAAGCCCCAGTCTCCTGATAATCTGAAACTACTGGATCAGTTCCTAGCACATAACCTAGGTGTGTATCATCATAGCAAGCATCATGAACTGAGAGCTTAACATTCAAATCAGTAACCAACTTCCCACATGGATACCCATTAACACTAGTCATTTCCTGTTTTCCATCATTTACCAGAATAGACAGACTGCCATCTTCCATTTTACCACTATTTATAATTTCCGGAACATCCCCATTTGACAATCTGTGCTCCAGAAGACCAGCATTATGCAATGAATGGTCTCCATTTTCTTCAGAGATACTTCTTGCATTGTCTCCATTAGCAGGCTCTAAAAGTTGGCACTCAGAAGTCTCAGCCTTTGATGTCCCTGTATGTTGTTCCATAATAGCTGGAATCCACTTAGACCACTCATCATGTCTCCGGATCTTGTCACCCTAACAACAAATTATCAATCATATCTCAAAGTTTTCAATGAGTGATGACTTGACCTAGGGAGTTCATTATCCAAAAATTGTGAGGTTTCCCACTGTGTACAAGAAAAACAAAGATGACAACAATGATCACAACAATAAGAATAACAAAGGAACTAACTGTCCAAAATACCTTAAATTTTAGAACCCTAATAAGGTTGTTGAGAAATAAGACAGCATTGAAAGAAGAGAAATAGAGAGTTCAAAATCTCATCCAAAAAGGCCCCATATACAATGAGAGAGAAAAAAAATGCAAAAGCGTCACAATATAAATTAAAAAAAAAAAATCTAAGAGTTCCTTTGAGTCCAACATCACTAATTAAAGCAACAACTACTTTTGTGTTAACATCTACATTAATTTATTTTGAACAACAGTATATGCTTGTTCTCCAGTATCTGCAACAATTGCAAAGTTTCTCATGCATAACAACGGTCAAAGAACTTCCATTTTTTCATTTATATTCTCAGGTTCAAGAATCTACATTCAAATTCAAAAGAAAATAAGGTTCATCAGTGTAGATGATGAAATGCAACATATAAATTTGGCCACTATTGAACAAAAACTAGCAGTCTTCTGAAAAATTATTTTTACAATAATACTAATTGAACTAGCTAAACTTATATATTCCTCCCACTACACAAGAGAAATTGAAATCTGTTGTGAGATATTGAGAGATATTTGAATAATATTTTTAATTAGCTTGATTTATATAATTAGGGATAGGTAGAGATTTATTTCTTAGTTTGTATTGTTTCCTATTTTTTATTCGTAGAGTTGTATATATAGGGTTTTCTACTATCAAAGAGATTATCGATTTCTCTTCAGTTTTGTTTCTTTACATGGTATCAGAGCCTCGGGGCATTTTCAGAAACAAATTTGGGTTTTATTTATTTATTTTGTTTTTTTGCCCTTGAAAGCAGACTATGTAATTTCTTGGATCACCCTTGTCGAGTAACATTTGTTGTCGGTATATCTTGCTTGACTCTCCTCAGAATGTTCGACATCTTTTCTTACCTGGTTGGGTCTACATTAGTGTGGTGTGAGGCCTTTTGTGTTACAGATTTTGTCGGTTCGTATGATATTTTCTACCTGGTTGGGTCTACACTAGTGTGATGTGAGACCTTTGGAGCTCTTTGTTTTTTTTACATATGTAACAAGTTGGGCATGATCAATATCTATGCTCCAACTGAAGGGGGAGTGTTGTGAGATATTGAGAGATATTTGAATAATATTCTTAATTAGCTTGATTTATATAATTAGGGATATGTAGAGATTTATTTCTTAGTTTGTATTGTTTCCTATTCTTTATATATTTGTTTCTATTTTTTATTCGTAGAGTTGTATATATAGGGTTTTCTACTATCAATGAGATTATCGATTTCTCTTTAGTCTTGTTTCTTTACAAAATCAAATTAGCTGATTAAAAAAAAAACTCACATTATCGGAACACCTCTCTAAGCTGTTGAGCTAATAATACAACCAAATTCTAGCCCGCTCCAACTCAAATATAGAGAGTAAGAAAAACAACATAAAGAGAAGGAAATCAAACCTTCACTTCAACTGTACTCGAACTTTGTAGTGCATCAAGGATAAATGGTACGTCAGTAGTCATTTTCCTAACCTGTCAACCAGATTAAGTTCCATTATATGAAGCTACAAAGAAGAGACCAACGGTTTAGGAGCAGAACCAGAGTAAGGGAAGATTGAATTGAGGCCAGACCACTGAGATCTTAAACAAAAAAGCAAGATAGTTGCAGAACATTTGTAGCATGTAAAACATACCCTGTTGAAATCAGCAATGGTGGAGATAGGAACCCATCCTTGGTTATCCATGAGGGATATCAGGTAATGGTCAGTCTTCAGATTTTCATCACTGCCGTAAAAAGTTAATGCAGTTAACAGAAAATAAGCATATACGGACAAAACTAATGTTTTTGTACCATATGCAATGTTCCATAAACACACATTAAAAGGCTTAGTTATTCTGCTAAAAACTACTAGAAAATCTAGACAGCAGTAAATCAGGCATTTAAGACAATAATAAGTCTGCAAATAACAATACAACAATCAATTGGAATCACAACTTCCATTTCATCAATAATTCTTCCCATAGGTTGCCTATAATAGCAGTGTAGATTGATAATGATGATATAAATTATAGCAAGATATATTTAGTAAAAAACTAGTTTCCCATCTAAAAGGGTCAAAACAACACAGTAATGAAGGATAAAGCTTCACAGCAGAGTCTAAAATATTTATTGAAAGGAGGCAGGTTGAATTGCTGCTTTCATCCCTACAGCTTTCAATACTTGCATAAAATTGTTTCAAAAGAAAGTTACCTGAAATAGTACTCTATTTGTCTTATTATCCCATCCCTCAGAGTAACTGTTTCCTGGGGCAGCACAGGAGCACCTGGACTAGCAGGGTATGGCATAAAATGTGGTGGGTTCCCTCCCCTGAAAGGGCGCGAAGGTGCCACAGGAACGTAGCATATAGGTGGTCCTGCATAATATATCATTAGACAGCACATTACATCTTTGACCGCATTTATTTTCACAAGGAAAAACAATAACAGCAAAAAGGATAACAAACAGGGATGCATGAAGGCATGCATCTATCCAAAAGATGACTGATTTTGACACTAAGGGCTAGTTTGATTGCTAGAATATTTCCTAAAAGTGTCACTCAAAAGCAACATTCTTGTGTTTGCGTATTCTTATGTTTAATTTACACCAGAATGTTGTATTCTTGGGTAGTTTCCTAAACTTGCTGGAGCAGGAAAGTACTTTCTCATTCTAAAAGGTGAGGAAGTTAATTTGCAAACTATTATAATGGTTAAATATAAAACAATTAAAAAAAAGAGAATTATATAATCCTTCTTAGAGATTATCTGAAAGTGTCATAATAGCTACATCCTAGAAATTCACTTTCCTGGAGAGATGATTCCAAAAGGAAAAGGAGAATTCCAGTAGTTAAATGCCCTCCATGAAAAGGGACAATCAGCATTTTGTACTAATATTTTAAAGCACCTTGGACACTGGGATATAAGAATTACCAGGAAAGGTGGGACCGACCATGAAGCCTGGAGCAGGGGCAAAGAATGGAGGCCTGACTAAAGGCCTTGGTCCCATACCCTGCTGTAAAGCAATATTATCTCTGGGATTAAATGCTTGTTGATGCCATACATTATTCAAATGGCCACCAGATTCTGGCACACTGGGTCTTCTATTTGGAAAATTGACAACATAAGAATTGGGATCCCCTCTTGGAGCAGGCCGAACATTAACAGGTGGAGCAAAAGGTTGCACGTTGGAAGAATCTGAGCAAGACTTTACCAGATGAGTTTCAACACTAGGAAATGGTGCAGGGGCAGGCTGGTAAGCATATCCAGGAACAGCAATGTGTGGTGGAGGTACCATAGCATGGAAGACAGGAGGCATGGGTGGTTGCTGGTAAGGAAAGTACATAGGGAAAGGAGGTGCGCCATTTGGGTTACGCTTGGAACCTGATTTGTGATGTCTTGGTGATGAATACTTGTGTGAAGAATTAGGATTTCCAGAGCCATGTGACTTCTGTTGCCCGACTGATCCCTGAACACCCCAGTTAAAAGTTAAGCTCAAAGAATAGCATCCATATTAAGCATGCCCAAGAATTACAACATTAAAACAGGAAAATAAGGAACAGGGACTTAAATATGAACTAAAGCAAAGTTCACAAGTGGACTACACAGACGTGGCCATTGTATAGGGAAAAAAATATTGACCTCATTTTCCGAAAAGATTTCCCTTATTCTGTCTTTCATGCTTTCTATCCCCTTTAAGACTTGCAACTTTTTTATCAACTCAGCTCATGTACTACACATATTTAAATGTTTAAAGCATCTAACTAAAGCATAACCTAAAAAGTACCAGCACAGGAGGAGAAGGCTTAATGTCAGAATCAGTAGTCTTAGTGCGTTGTAATTGCTGGGCGTCAGTAAGAGCAGGCCAAGAGTCGGCACCCATGACCGGAGCATCCGCCACTACCGGAGTCTTCCAGGGAGACTTATGACCGCCGCTACTGACCTCTTTCTGATCATCCCCACCCTCAGTTTCCGCCATAACCAAAAACACCTCTGATTCCGGAATCAGAGCAATTACGGAGAATGAGAGACTGAATGGAGGGAGAAGAGAGTGATCAGTGGCAAATATGTAAATAAATTTGGCACGAGAAAGAGAGAGCTGTAATTGAGGTTAGGGTTGAATGGGTTTTTCTCAGGAGAAGAAGAAAGAGCGACAAGAAGAAGAAGAAGAACGCCAACAAAGTGCGGGGACACTGTTGAAAAGGCCGAGCAGCCGCAAAGCTCTGTGGTGTTGCTCTCGCTTTTATAGGGCTGGAGTGTCTAAAGTCTTTTTACGAAGCAGTCTTAGGTTGTATTTGAGTGGAAGTAGAAAATTTGGAACTTCCAATAGCAAATTTTTTGCACTTTTTCCCTACAATTTGTCGCTTTCTTGGTAGCGAAATAACAGTTGATAGCAGCTGCATTGAAACCCTAAGTCTGAGCTGGCACTTCTCGTGGTTTGGTCCATGTCCAATTAGCCAGGCCCAGCTTTTTTTTTCTTATATAATTATTTATTATTTGATAAATTATTGATAACTTAAATATTTATAAATTTCAAATAAATACATGATTTTTTTTATATTGAAAATGATTTTGTACGAATTATTTAGAATTTTATGTATATTCTAATGTTTTTTTAATGAAAATTTAGAGTTTCTATTTGTTATAAATATCTATAATTACAACACAAACAATACATTTGAATTTCAATCTTTCTAATTATTATATCAAACAATATTTATATCAAATAATAGAAAATGCACTATTTACTTCTGTGTGTCAAAATTAAAATCTCAAAAAGTAATTTGTTCTTGTTACTTATGTCCCACAACAATTATTGTGGCCCATCCATTCATTAAATAAAGAGGAAATTTCAACTAATATTGATTTTTGAATGTTTTTTTTAATTTTATTGGCAATTTTATGTTTTTCCATTGTTACTGTTTTTTTTAAGTTGGTAATTATTATGTATTTAGTAAAAATTTTTATTCAATTGAAAAAATAATGGCCTTTTTTACAATCTTTTAAATATTTTAAATATGATGAATTAATAATTTTATTAACTTGTATTACCACTACTTATTCTTATATGTGTATTTATTTATTTTTAATTATAATTTATATTTAATTAATTTAATTAAGATTATTTATTTTGGTAATCTTAAATAGATTTTTGATAACTTTTAGTTGAGAATTTGACCAGTTGCAAGGTAAACATTATGTAATAAATTTAACTTTTACTAATTTTCTAGTAAATGTTGAGTGCATTTCATATAAAATCCCAAATAAACTTTATATGGCTTCAACTTTAACTAATTTTCAGGTAAATATTGGTATATCTTAAATAAATTTTATGTAATTTCAACTTTCATTATTTTTTTTTAAAATTTTATGTAACTTCAATCTTGGTAAATCTTAGGTAAATTTTGTACAAATCTTTGGTAAATTTTGATAATTTCAACTTTTATTAATTTTTTGGTAAACTTTGAATAAATACTGAATAAATATTGGATAAATTTTAAGTAAATCTTGATGAATATTGGATAAACATTATTTAATTTTAATTTTTTGATAAACTTTAAGTAAATATTGGGTAATTGGTTAAATATTGTACAACTTCAAATTTCATTAATTTTCGGATAAATCTTAAATTAATCTCAGTAAAACCTCTAATAAATATTGAATTTCAATATTTTTGTAATATTTTTTAGTGCTCATAAGATTTTTGAAAAAAAAAAAACTTTAAAACTCATTTTTGAGAAAAACCTTTAAAGAGATATATTTTGTAAAAATTTCTTAAATAAAGAATGCTGTGACCGGGCCCATCTTCTTTTGTAGAAACATATATTTTCGTCCCATAAATAATTGTTAAGTTAATGCCAACAGAAGTCATTTGTGTCGAATCTTTATTATCTTAGTAGTTGTATTTTCGCACTTTACATATAAATTAATAAAATTAAATTAATAATTTTTAAACAATTATTATACATTAAGTGTAAGATATTTTATAAAAATAAATAAATATAAATGTTATAGTTAATTTTTTTACAAAGTAATTCATTTTGTATTAGTTATAAATATTTTTTATATAAAATCATATATATATCTATGATTACTTATAATTCTTCTTTTGGACACTTAACAAATTATTAAATGGATTTATTATTATATGAATTATTTTTTAATGTTAATAGAAAATAACTAATAATAATAAAATTATATCTATATGTTAACCGAGAAAAAATTATTAATTATAAATATCCTAATTAGTTACAAAATTTTTCAATATAAAAATTTTAGAAAAAATTACTATTTACCCTATGTAATACACTAGTATTCCTGAAATTTAAAAAATATACAATTTATCTCATATAATTTAACAAAATACTCTATTACCTCCTTGAAATTCAAAAATTATACTATTTATTCCTAAAGTTTTGTTATATTGCACTAACACTCCAGCAAATTTGATTTAGTGGATTAATACCTATGAGCAAAAAAGAATATTTGTTTTGCTAGTGTATTATATTCTTTTTCAAACATCAATAGGATACTAATATATTATATCAAACTACATCAGACAAATTGTATATTTTTTAAATATTAGAAAAATACTGTATATTATATCAAACTACAAGATGCAAAGATGCAAATAGTAATTTTTCCAAAATTTTATCAAGATTAATTAATACATATCTATTTATTACAATTTATAATGGCTGGTAAGCTTGTTATAAAGTTATATTTTGCTATAGAATTTTATCCTTAAACATTTTATTAAATTGGGTTGCAAAATTCTTCACATACAATACAATTTCAATTAAAATTTTATTAAAATTATAGTAATATTTTAAAATTCTTACCATATATGAAACTTGGATAGTTAACTTTCTATATTAGGATATTTATAATTAATGGTGTCTAACTAGCACACATCCACCTCCCATAAGTTATAAAATAAAATGAAAAAAATTATAAAATAAAATAAAATGAAATGAAAAAAAAAAAAAAAGAAAAAGGAGCAACCGTTAGACCTCTCTCAAGGCAAGGATAAGGATGAATGCCAATATACTACCATAAATTTAATTTAGACCTAAATTATTGCAATTGCAGTTTAAGAATTATCATTGTCTAAATTTTAATTCGTTTAGAGTTGAATCAGACCTCATTCTTATGAAATTCCATACAATAATGAAAACACATACAAAAACGAACACAAAAAGCAAAAACCATTGCCACTAGCTCAGCTACACATTAATTTAAAAAAAAGCATTGGAAATTTGAAACACACGCATAAATACAATTATTAAAGGGATGTTTGAAATTATTGATGGATACCCGAAAATTAAATTTTTAATTTTTTTATTTAACTGATTTCTTTTTAATTATTTGTAAACTATTTTTATGACTTGCTTTTCAGAAATGCATCTATTTACATATTTCTCTCTAAAAACAGTTTTGAAAACTTTTTTCTAAAAGCATTTTTTCCAAACCTCAATACCATAGTAACAAAAATTTCAAGCATTACAATAAAAATTATAGCATTGAATAATGACCATGAAATTCTTAGATAATTTATAAATCGTCAATCGCAGCAAGAATAGTATCCACCATTAATTAAATTGTGATTTATTCATGCTAATATTTCTGCTATTAATATTCTTGTACTAAGTAAATTAGACCTCCTGAGTCACTTACCCAGGTATCAACATGCAATAAGATGCATTTAACAGTAAACCATAACAAATGGTAATTAATCAAGTGGTGTGGCTAAAGAAAAATTCTAACAATAAACTGTACAAAAAATGCAGATATCATAGTACAATAATCAAATATAGATCAATCATCTTGTAATAAACAGAGTACAAAATAAAGCAATTGTTGATTCTTTAACTTCACACCCTGAATGAAACTAACCGATTTTAAGGTTTAAAGTACCACAACAACATTTCGTAATGGATGGCAGTAACGATCAGATTAACACATCGCAAAAGCAGTTCGAAAAATAAAAAAATGCAATTCTACAAGAAAAGAAATTCTTTCATCTGGTGTTTAGCATATATCAAAAACTTGACAAAAAGGGCACAGCCTCAACTAAAGCTTGATGAGGATATAATTTCATAAAATGCATAACACGAGATTTGTCAGACAATAATTTCTTGAAGAAATAATGAAAATGAAAATAGAAACTGTGGATTGTTTTGCACAAGTTCTTGTCAACTTTCTCCATTATATTCCTTCGGACTTGCTAATAATCCATGCTTTATATGTGCTTCCTTATTCTGTTATTTTACCTAGATCTACATTTTACCAAACTAACAAGTCTAAAAGGAAGTCTTTTAAAATTGTCTCACATTCAATTAAGTTTCTTCATTGCCAAAAGAGGAAGAAATTTGGAATTCTGGTAAGAACAACAGACATTGTTCAGCCGGAGAAATTACATACCCACATAGGTGTAACAAAATTCCAATAAACACAATGATTTTATTGCAGTTTTAGATAACCTGAGCTATATCAATCAAAATCTATTTACAGTTAAGCCTGTTGTATGCTCCTATAGATTTCCACAATTCACGATGGGAAGAAAATAGTAACCCAAGGTGAATGTTAGATAAAGGATATGTTATGTCCAGTCAGCAATGAATTTGATATTTTTCATTTTAACAAGGATTTCTATTGCTCAAGTTTTGACCATTGCTATTCTTGTGTTGGATGAGAATTCCAGTGAACTAACATATGCATCAGTGTACCTAGCAACAAGATTATACCCCACTGTGCATTCAAACTGCAAGCAGAAGAAATAGAGTGGGAACCTACTAAATGTACTGTTCCAGTTCGTTCATCCTGCACTTTGATGCTTGACGAGCCTGAAATTGAACTTCAAATAGTCAGTATAAATGAAATCCGACAAAATAAAAATTGAATCTACATAAGTGATGATTTTGACAAGTCCCATTCACCCAAAAGTCAGGTCAGTTGTGATATTATGTTCCAAATTTTTGATGATTTAGGACCACAATGTGAAACAAATAATATCCTTTATTTTGTTTATTAAAAGTTCAGAAAACATATAATATAGCAACATAGTTATTATAAGTAAAAAGAGAACCAAGACACAGAGGTCTTGTGGCCTGAGGCCAATGCGCAGGCACAAGCATGCACCTCATCAAAACATAAAATTAACAACAAACTTCATAGTACAATACAATTAAGCTCGTGAGATTAGACTAATGATTGCATAAACTTAGCATTCACATTTCAAATCCGAAATTGGGGAAAAAATTTGTAAAATGAAGAAGATGGAGAAGCTTAAAATGGCTATCTTATTCCTACTTATTAGCACACTATCCCAAAGCAATCCTAACACAGCTAACCATTAAGCTCAACCTAATCTTCTTCATCATCAATTTATCACATTCAAATCAATCACTTCCAATTTCTTAATTTTCATGTTCTGAAATACTCTCACTGAAAACCAATATCTTCAATATCTTTAAGTTCTAAATAGGTATTGGTCCTCAATTGAGAAAATGCTTTTGTCTATTCTAATTGGCTTAAGCCTAACACTTGGAGTGGATAATAGCATGACATTTTTGCCTTTAATTGAAGTAGTATGATGGGTGCCCTCTTCAATTTCACTAGCTCTAGTACTACGCCCCATGTCAAATAATAATCTTCAAACATTTATCTTCTTGATCAAATTCTACATCCATTCGACAATCCAACATTTATTACTATCATCTATATATAAATACATACAGCGTGTCATATTGATACATCAAAATTTAATTGCTGAGAAAATGGGTGGCTGATCTTTTGACAAGCAATGATAAAATGAAGAAAGAGATAAAGCAGAAAAAATAGAGAAAGGAGTCATGTTTAAGAACCAAATGTCTTTCAAGCATATTATGTTACTGGTAAAATACCAAGAAGAAATAACTCAAGACTTACAATTGTACTCAGTCCATCCAATGGTCTGATTTTCAAGATCATATAAAACTAGCTTATTTGAAAGCACCAAATCTGGTAAGGAAAAAATTATACAAAAGAAAATCAGAAATGCACAATATCATATTTCGATCAATATAGGACAGATTCAAGAATCGGTAAAATAAGAATGGAAGCTAAAACCTATAACCGGTTCAGATTTTAGGTGGAACAGGTGCATTTAAATTCTAAAACCTAAATGAACTGCACCAGCACAACTTTTAATTTTACAAGGGGTACAAATTATGCACGAGAAGAACATCAATAAATTCACATAAGCATAAGATAGGCATGTGCTGTTTTTCCATCATACCTCCCAGAAGAGTCATATTCCTTCCATACCTTGATTGCATTCCACTGTTTTGCCATCCAATACACCACAAACCTTCCTGTAAAAAACCAAATGAGCAAACCATCTAATTATCGGTAATTGAAAAGCCAATACAATATATGAAATTGGTTGGTTGCCATTGAAATAATGTATCCACTTTAGTATTAGAAATATTTGCACAAGGAAAGAAACAGAAGGCATCACTACCAAAGTACCGACCGAGTAGAAAACCAGAAATCTATCAGACTATCAGCTATGTTCAAAACAACTAGGCTTTAAGTATACCAAACTTCAGAACCTCAAAAGCTAGAACACATACCTTGAAACCGAAATGTAATTTCAGTTTCTCCATAACCTGAAATATATAACCAACATTCAGAACAACTAGCCCATTGTCCTGTAATCAAAGACACCTAGAAAGTGAAAACTCATCCCAACCTCCTCTAGTAGGCTTCTATAAACTATGTTGCTCCAAGAATATACACATTTTCTCCATATCGCACCTTTACTTCTTAGTTTAATATTCCTATGCATAAATATGTCAACTCCATAATCCCTTCCAGGCTAAAGCACACTAGAGAAAACCTCTCAGTTGAGGATTCCCAGTAACACCACACACAGATAAGGCACTTCCAAGGAAAAGCAAAACGGAAATTTCACATTTTCTGTTTCAAAGTTATACAAAACGAAGGTAAAAAAATTATCATTCTTGTTTGATAATGCTTAAGCTACTCATGCACACATTTCCTCAAAAATTCCAGTTTCTGCCATCTTCTTATTATACAAGATTGAGATTAAGGTGCAGGGCTAGTAACAATTTATAAAGGCTAGATCATCTCTTGTGTACAAATCACATAGCCCATAACATATCACTTTAGCAAACTGAAGTATTACCAATGTTTGTGTTGCATGAAAAGCACACTACGCAGCCAATCATGCACTGTTCAAGTAACAACTATTTTTTACACAAAATAGCAAACGTGTTATAAGCATGAAGCATTTGTTACGAAGTTATGACTTAATGTTATGACCTAATAACATCGCAAGCTGTACTCAGAATTGTAAGGTTAAGGCCAACACAAGCAGTTCAGGTTGAAGCTTCAGGAAGCTCATATTTTTAATCCTTTAGCAAGATAAGCCCTTCCTCAGATCATATAATCTCCAAACCATGTAAGTTCTACTAGAGATTAGGGTTTTAACGCATTCAAAGCACACCCTCGGATGCTTTAGTCAAAATAGCCACTTTCCACCTTCGGGTCCAAAAGCAGAATAACTATTAGAAAGGATGCTTTACCCGAAAAGGTAGTCCTGCAAGGGCCAAATCAGGACCTAATCATGTAAGGAAACACTTTCTTACTAAAGACATTGGATCTTGCCATTATTCCAAGTCTCAATCCAAGTCTTAATCCTTTATCTGTCAATTAAGTTCAATGACATCACCAGAATAAAAGTGTACCGTCTTTGGGAATCACTTTGAAAAAAGAACTGTTCTACTAAATCAACTTCAATTTTGCATTGAGAACTTAAAAACTGAACTCAAACTTTTAATAATAAAACAAGGATATAGAGAAAAATGTAGATAACGTGTCTGATAATGGATGGCAATTTGAGGCCCACAAACTTCTAGAGTATAAGATTACATTGGAAAACAATATCAAGGGAAAAGTAACGTAAAGAAATATATGATCAGTTAGGAAACTATAGAATTCAATATACTTACAAATGGGAACAGATATTCATGTGGATAAACCCTCAAAAAAACGGAATTTTCAAAATGAAAAGTGACGTTCGGAAATCCGTCATCAACACTGCAGTTAAAACATAAAACACACGTAATTAGATGCACATGCACCTTGAGCCCTATGCATCAAATGCATTAAGGGATGGGGATGATATATCAATTAATGAGGCAATCATGGTTCAATACCGAGTCTAGGGAAGCAGAGTTCTAAGTTCTTTAACATAATAATATCCTAACCAGCACACAGACATGCACTTTCTACACGATTGAGATGTCATAGAAAGAATTTTAAAAGTTATATATCTGGTTTTAAAATTATTAATTAAGTGCCTGTTCAAAATGAATCAAATTTGTGCTTTTAGACTGACTTAAATTATAAATCTGAAATCTTCTCAGATTACAAATAATAGAAGCTGGAGTTCTCATAGATTTTCTTTCTCTATTTTCCTCCAGCTATGTTCATCAAGTAAGATGATGAAGTTCTTAAATTAGCTCCAACCTAAACAGACTGATGTCTTACAGGATAACCACGACAAAACCGAGGTCAAAAATGAGAAAACAACAATCAAAATGCAACTCCACAATTAATAAAACATGCAATACCTAAAAAGGCAGAAAATACATATTTTAGCATGCATGTAAAATAAATAAGATATTCAATCTTTAAACCATAATCTGCATATCTCACATCCAGAAGATTGTAAAAGCTCAAAATAAAATAATTTCGAATTTTAAATCTAACAGTACTATCCATGGAAGCCGAATTAAGGTTGGAAATTATGGTCTAATGCCAGGGTATATACCTTCCAGAATACTGAAAGCATGTATATTCATCACGAACAGTCAGAATTTTCAAATCAGGATGCTCAGCAATTATCTACCAAAAACATGAAATCCATAAGTAGGCAATTCATATTGAGAAAATCAGACAGCTATTAACTCTTTATATACCACATACCTTACTTACTAATGGTTCATAAACCATTTCTGGCAGATAGGCCAACGTTGTACCACTATCTATTATAGCTCCCTTCCGATCTCCAGCCTCAAACACTTCCGCTGGAAGATTTAGGTAATAACCGCCAACTTGAACTGCTGTCATGTTGATGTTGTAGTGGGGCCTAAAATTTTTAGTATTAAAAACAAAGATTTATATGTTAAAGATCAAGCATGAATACATGACAGAGCAAATAAAAATAAATTAACATTATTAAATAATATAAAAGTAATCATTAAAGAAAGCTGATATTAAAAATAAAATTAATAAAAAAGAAGACGTGCATAGACATAAGAAACCCTTATAAAGATAGTTATCAAATCAAGAATTGAGCATTTAGTTATTCAAGAATCATTAACTGATTGAATCATAAGAGTTAATACAAATACTCAAAATCAATTTTAAAAAAACAGCATATGTACACATGAAACATCAAAATATCGTATTTTGATGAATATGAAATGTTATCATGTATTATCATATGATTTTTTAGATTATCAATTAATGTAATATAATTCTTATTTTGATTATATAATTTAATATTGTAAACAATTAAACCTAGAAGTTCCGAAAGTAACATTATTGTGCATCTACAGGGATCTCCAACTTACATTGGATAAAAAGATAACAAAAAAAGGATAATAGGTTAATTTCAAAGGTTGAGAAAACAGGTACAGAAACTATCCTTTTGAGAAATCAACTAAGAACACAAGCTTCTGATATGGATGCATGCAAGGGAATTGCATTATCTTTCAAATGCTTTTGTAGGATGAAAACAAACAATTCCAATTCGTGAAAGTACACCCGCTCTCTCCCTCTCTCTCTCTCTCTCTCTCTCTGGACCTTAAATCCATTAGAACCAAGTGTCCAAGTGTCTTTATCTTCAACAATCCGTGGTTAATTCTTTCAGAAGGACTAGGAACTTTGAACCCAAGAAATAAGAATTCTATTTAGATACATTTATGTGCATCAGACACAAAATTTATAATTAAGAACCATAAGTGAAAACAATCTGTATTCAATCACGTACTGATTCATTAGCAGAGGTGTCATGTTAACTTTTGGTTGCACAACATGCCCAATAGCAAAGATACCTCCTCCATTTATACCATCTAAGCAATGAGCAAATATCTTTTTCACTTTTCCAGTAGCAGCCAACTGTGAAATCATTGATGTATTTGATTTTCCAAAGCCAAGAATTCCATCAAGAGCCTCCTCGTTAGATGAGCTTAAATCCCCTGATTGCCTAGCCCCACACCTGATATAAAAATTGCATTTGCCTCATCAGTATAAACAGATACCAAAACTAAGACCAGCGATACACAATTATCTGTAAAAGTAGATGCATAGAGACAGACATAGACATATATGTTGTTGACAATTGACACATAAATATAAACAAAAGTAGATACATAAATATATGCACACAGATGTACACCGAACTTGGAAATTAGAGATTAACACTGCTTTACACACATTGAGAAGAATCTGGGAAAGAAATTACAAGCTTGATTTGAAGCATCCCAAGCAATAATGAAAACCATTTTAACTGTGAAATAATAAGATTTCAGATTTAACATGTGGAGACAGAAGCACATGAGACCAAATAATTCTCAATGATTATGTAACATGCTGAAAATAGAACTATTAAACCTGTATGCTAGAGTACTTGACATTTATAATAATATCTTGCCACTGAAGGCAAAAAAAATCAACTTTTCTTGCTCAACAAGAACCTTTAATCTGGTTTTTCCACTTCCTGACCCCAATCAAACTTAAATGCAAATACCAAGAACTTCCTAAAGAAAACTGGAGATTAGCAATTCATGAATTCATATCTCGATTTACATTTGAATCAAGTTGTTCAATGTATCCATAACTTAACTTCACTTTCACAAATATAAATCTCCAGCAGTAAAGATAACATCTAGCAACAACCTCATTACAAAACTCCAGCAAAGGCCCCAATAGGGTTTCTCTATGAAGAAGCAGCTTCACAATATCAACACAAACCTAAACCAGCACCAAGGAGTCACAGTAAGAACCTTGGACAAAGTAAATATTTAACACCCAAAACTTCAACCCTGTTGGATCATAGCACTTGCCTATTGAATCCCTTTGTTTAAAGCACATAAAAAAAATGACACCTTGATAAAAAAGTTATCCATAACCAAAATTACACCTAGTAATGCTTTTATGAAGCAGATAAGGCAATACACCAAATTATTCTCTACCTATATAGATGATAGGCAGATAGAGAGAGAGAGAGTTTCACAAATATTTCATCCAGGAACCTAACAAGCTCACCCAAATATAATACTTCCATTTGCAGATGTAGTTTTGAGATCACCCGACACTCTATCATATTGCACAACATCCTCCACAAAATAACCAGCAGTAGAGCTCCCATCTCCATATATCTCAAGATAAGGACAAGACATATTTGCTGTACAGCCAGATAGCGGACCCCCATTGACCTCATAACAGATCTCTTGATCACAAGGAACCAAATTTCCAGTGACCGACTCCTTAATATCATATAGCGTAAGCTCCATCTGGTAGTACAAAAACACTACATCAGAAACAGGGGAAAAGCAAGAAAAAAAAGTGCAACAAAAATACTAGAGTACAATAACCATCTAAAAGACAAAAAAAAAAGGGTGAAACAAAGATAAAGGCCTACACCAAGGGAGCTGGTTCTGGGGCATTCACTGCACTGAATACAATTGACCCACATAATGTCGTTTCCCGTATCCACCTGAACATAGTAGTCCTTGGAAGGTGTTCCAATCCCAATCTTAGCATAATAAAGCCTGCAGAATGTTATGGTCAACTACATCAATCCAACAGAAACTACGGAGTATAGAATTTGTCAACGATAGAAACAGCCATGGATAGAAATCTAGTGTAAAAATCACAACCAGTAGGGCAAAATAAAGATGTAATACAAGTTGAATAGCAGCGAAAATTGACCAAACAAGTACGAATTCCAAGACAGACAACAGGGGAAAAAAAAAAGGCAAGCAGCAACAGTAGAAATCACAATCAAATTGAAGAAAGCAATAAATAGACTAAAAAAATCTACAAAGACGACAAACACGAACCCAACACCATCAGGACGACCACTGCCGCCGAGAGGGAGATCGACGCCGGCGAGAATACGGAGCTGGCGGCGATCGTCGTGAGCCTTTAGGTCAATGAAAGAGCGTTCACGGCCTGCGTATCTGTACTTGACGTTGAAGACGCCGTGATTTGCCGAGACAGCCGCAGGAAAAGAGCAAATAAATACGAATAATGGAAGAGCAAACATCAAAGACAAAAGTCTTTTGAAAAGAGAACATGCGAACTCATCCACCATGATCGTCGTCGTCGTCATCGAGCTAATCCTCTACTGTAGAATTTCAGTTTGACCTAATTTTTCAGTGAAGAGAATAAAAGGCAAGAGGTTTGGAAGAAAAGAAGAAAAATAGAAACTACAGATGAAGCGATGAAGTGCTAAGACTTCTCCTACCCAGTGCGGCGTACTACAGGGGCCCACGGAGTTGGAGTACTCTTCTCGTTGTACGTCTCCGCTGACCCAGCGACCGGAAGGATGCATGCAGTTTCCCCAAGGACTGACGCGCGCTCCGAAGTGCCCAAAAAAAATACAAATCCTCCTTTATTTAGGTCAGTTAGTACGTAATCCTAAAGATGACGAATTGGCCGCCCAAACTCACTAGCTATGCCTGTTAATGGTATTCTCTAATCCTACTCTTTATTATATTATAAAAATTTATTTTTTATTTTAATTTATTTTAAAAATTATTCTGACATAATATTTATTTTATTTTTTATTATATTATAAAAAAAAATTTATTTTAGTTTGTTTTAAAAATTATGTATATTTTAATAATATTTTTTATTTTACTTTTTATTTTTTATTAATAAAATTATCTAAAAAAAATTAAGACAGTAAGATAAAAAAAAGAAAAGATGCATAAAATAATAAAAAAAATTTAAAAAAATAAAATATTACTTAGAAATTCCTAATAACTTTTAAATATGATGTTGAAAAATATAAATTTTAAAGAATGTGATAGATAATAAAGAAGATAGTAAGACTGTTGGAAAATATAAAACTCTCTAAATATAATGTCTATTAGAGATGCTTTTATATGATATTATGAATATTTTGTCGCTACAATTGAGATGCAATTACAAAATATGCTTTTCACTATTATATCATCAAAATTTCTATTATATTTTTAAATATATTCTATTTCTGCAATTTCTCTATTTCTCTTTTTATTTATATAAAAAAATTATTATTTATCTTTTATAATTTGATATAATATATTAATATCTTTTAAAATTTAAAAATTATAGAATTTGCCTTATATGATTTGATATAATATACTAGTACCTCTGATATTTGAAAATTATATTATTTACTTTTAAAGTTTGACATATTATACTTGTATTCCATACAAATTTAATTTATTACACTAGTATCTTATAAAAGTTTTCATATTGTACTAGCATCCTATAAGCAAAATAGAGTTTTTTTACTAACTGTAAATGCTTTAAATTTTAATATAATAACTATATAGTTTAACTAAAATAAAATATAGTAGATTAATCGTATAATTTTCAAATTTTAAAGAAGTTATAGCATATTATATTAAACTATAAAAGGTAAATAGTAATTTTTCTTATTTATATTTACAAGTTTTTGTGTTATCAAACAATTTCTTTATCTTTTTCATTACTTTATTTCATTACCTAAAATTTTTATTAAATATAGAGAGTGAAAGTTAACTCTTACGGATGCTCATTATTTCATTTCTTATTATATTATAAAAAATTCATACTTTATTTTACTTTATATTGAAAATTGTGTACACTTTAACAATATTATTTATTTCAATATCTATTTTATTTTTTTATTAATAAAACTATCTATAATAAAATAGAAAAATAGAGAGAGAGCAAGGGACAAAAAAAAAAGAAAAAGAGAGAAAAAACAAAATAAAGGAAAAATAAATAATAAAATATTACTAAGCAACTCATTGTTGCTCTTAAATTTGAATAAGAAGAATGTAAATTTTAGGAAGATAAATAAACTATTTGATATTATAAAACTCTTATGCTACATTTGGATTTAGGGATTTCAAATAATGGATTTTGAGCAATCCACAAATTTATATCAAATATATCTTTTGACTATTTAAAAAATATCAAAATTTATTAATTTTGAAAAATCCATAATTCACCTTTGATTTCCCATCTTATACGTGAAAAAATTCAAAATTTATGGATTTTGATAAATAAGATATTGTCAAAATTTTTTTATTTTGAAAATTATCCTTAATAAATTAATAATATTTCAAAACTATCATTAATTCTAAAAAAGTAAAATTTATTTTTCTTTCAATTTCAACTAATTGCTTTAGTTTTATTATTATTATTATTATTATGCATTAAATTATTAATAAAAAATATTTTTTAACAATACAATTAAACATTATAAAATATAATAACTTTATTTTTTTATTTTTCAACTTTAAAATAATTTTTAAAATTTTTAAGTGTATAGTGGAATTGATTATATGTGCTTAATTAACAATAAATTATCAATATTTAATAAATAATAAAATTAAAAATTAATTGTTAAATTTATAAATTATGGTCATTGAACCAAATATAAATATAAGGTAATTACATCATTAATTTGTGGATTTATAGTCAAACTAAACTATAAAATTTTTAGAATATATGGATTTCACAATCCATATATTTATGAAATTTATGGATTTTAAAATCTTTCAATCCAAATGGTACCCTAAATATAAGTAATAAGAAAAATAAAGAAGCTGATAAGGATGTTCTAAATGCCTCCTAACAATTTTTTATTATTTTCTATTTCTTTCTTTTTCCTATCTCTTATCCTCTCTTCTCATTTTGTCAAATAATTTTACTAATAAAAAATTAAAATAGAGCATAAAATAAAAAATATTTATTAAAATGCACACAATTTTCAAAATAAACTAAAATAAGAAATTAATTTTTTATAATATAAGAGCATCCCAACAATTTTTCTATTTTCTTTTTTACTTATATTTAAATAGTCATTCAACATACTATCTATCTTATTCCTTAATTAAATAAAAAATAATTTTGAAGAAAATAAAATTTGTAAGGGTAATATAGTATAGTTAGAAAATAAAATTAAATCAACTAGTAGCGCTTTAAACTGGAGTAGCAGCTATCATAGGCTGAACTGGAATATTTTACGAAACACTCATCTAACAACTGTAAAGTATCAAATAACTATCAATTGATACAAGCAACAGAATCAAATGCCCTCATAATTTTATTGGTACTAGAAATTGAACTTAAATTACAATTTATTTTTGAAAAAAAAAGTATAAATTTATAATAATTAAAAGGTTTAATACCAATTTGCAATATAATATTAAGGTTTTATATATGACACCTCATCTATATAATATGAATAATCCAATATATAAGTGGAATATCTTAAACTTAACTGACTAAGTAATCTTATTTGAATTTATTTCTCTTTTCAAGTAATATTTTAACTAGCTATTTTTTTCCATATTTTCTATTAACATATTTATATGCATATCAAACATTATTAATTGTTAAACATATTTTTAATACATATACAAAACAACTTAAGTATTCATATGCATAATTAAAAACAAAACAAAAGTAAAAAGTAATCAACCCTTAGTTATATCTTCTGTGTCTCTTCTGATATGACCTTGTATTCTTCTTCTTCTTCTTGATCAATCTAACTTCTATTATCCACAAACTCCAGTTCATGCGTAAGGAAAACTCATGTTAAGCTATTTATAGCTTAGTATTACATATAAATATTTAAGTTTTGCTAAACAATTACACAATGCATATCTTAATAACTTACGACACATTAAATTTTTATACAAATGTAAAATATAAAAATAAGCATATATATATATATATATATCCAAATTTTACATTTTATTCTTCTACTTACTCACACAGAACCTACAATATATCATTTTACTTAATCAACATACAATTCATATATGTTATTATTTAAATTTTTACTTCATAACTAAACGAGCCCAATTATCATTTTCTTTTAATTATTTATTGACTCATAATTTAGATAGTCCAAGTCTCGTTCCCTAACTGTCCAGATATAGGAAAATAAAGTAGGGGCGTTTGCGGAGTTTCAGCCATCCTACTCACTATAATCTCAAGTCTAGAGCGATCGCGGAACTTCAACCATTTTGACTAAATATAACTACAACCATGTCTAACTAGGGTCATAGGTATTTGCAGAGCTAAAATTTCTCTGCCTTCAATTGTATTAATATATGTACTGTAATCCCCTTAATGGTGCACCATCTATCTTAAGCTAGTCCTCAGATAGAGAAATAAATAATATATCATTTTACTTAATCAACATACAACCAATTTATGTTATTATTTAAATTTTTACTTCATAACTAAATGAGCCCAATTATCATTTTCTTTTTATTATTTATTGACTCATAATTTAGATAGTCAAAGTCTCGTTCCCGGACTGTCCGGATACAGGAAAATAAAGTAGGGGCGTTTGCGGAGTTTCAGCCATCCTACTCACTATAATCTCAAGTCTAGAGCGCTCGCGGAACTTCAACCATTTTGACTAAATATAACTACAACCATGTCTAACTATAGTCAGGACTGTTCGCGAAACTAAAATCTCTCTGCCCTCAATTGTATTAATATCGGTACCATAATTCCCTTAATGGTGCACCATCTATTCTAAATTAGTCATCAGGTAGAGAAATAGGTAATTAAAATAATTAATTATTTATTTTTCCTATTTTCTATCATCAATATTCATTTTCTTTAGACAGAATCACCAATTCACCAATTAATTAAAAATCATATAATAACATGTTAATTTGCTAATTAAAGCAATTCAACATACTTTAAATTAATTTCTCATAATACAAAAGTTAGTAAATTACTAATATTTCTTTGATGCCAATTACGCTATAACATATTGTGCATACACAACATGCATTTTGATAAAAAAAAAATGAATATATGTACGCATCTCGATAGTGTCTTCTCAAAACTCAAAATCTATAATTTGAAACTCGTTCACATTTGTTCTTCTTCTTCTTGCTTAGAGCATATAATTGATTAATACATGATTAGAATACTTATTCTTAATTTATGTTAAATAAATAACTAGAGTTTATTCTAAGTGGCAGTATGACCTTAAAGTATTGTTAATCCTATAACGTTTTCTACACTTATCCAATTTAAATGATTTTTATTTCTAATTAAAGTTAATAAATAAGAATATAACATATCAAAATTTCATAATTTTTGAAGTTTTACTCTATTTTTGGTGCAAGTCTAAAATTTATTTTATTTTATATCCTTAGAGAGTTTTGAGACATAAATTTTAAAAATTCATATATTTTAACGTGTATGAAACTTTGTAGGGAGATAATTTGAAACAACCATTGTTTAACTTGTTTGGGTTTAATCTGTCATCTTATCACTGTGTCTGGTTTTTGTTTCATTCCTAGTGGGGACGTGTTATTATATTATTTGACCAGGTATTAGTGTGGGTTTTGGGAATTATGTAGGCCTTAACTTGTCATCATCCAGTACTGTGTGGACTTTTCTAATTGAATTGTATGTCCATACCTTGTGTTTTTCGGTGGTTGTTTTAGCAAAAAAACACATTGGGCATTACGTTGTCATTTTGTTGTTTAAATGCTTTTTCTGGGTTTGCTACTTGCATAATTTAACTCTATGTTCGAATTTCGGCTATATTTATTAACCCTTTTCAGAATCTGAGGTCCCTGCTGCTACAGTGCTA